>JAIQCH010000029.1:0-64908 GCA_029691765.1 Entomobrya proxima
GCAAATCAGGCCAAAAAGCTGGTATCCAACCCAGGAATTAAAACATTGAAAAAATTTGGCACATATGTAGAACAGCAGCTATTTATTCGTCGTATTAGTTTTTATGAATCTGCATATTTACTAGATTACAAATGTTCCTGTTCTGACTTCTTAAAGAAATACATATGTCAGCACGTAATTGGGGTAGCAGTTTTAGTTTCAGAAGACTAGACTTACCTCCTGAAGCAGCAACAGAAGATATGGGTATTAAAAGAGGACCAGGTCGCCCTAAAAAACTACAGAAAGCATTGCATAAACAATAGAAATATTAATGTATTGTACGATTCTAATTAATTTATTTAAATAAAATGACAAATCCTTTTTTATCCCTGGAAAAATACTCACTTATCGGAGAAACTTGAATATTTTTTGCTCTCGGCTAAAAAACGTTAATCCCATAGATAAAAGAGTATTTTCCCATAGACGAGAAAATACATGCCTTATTGAATTGGTAAATGATCATAATGGTCTACAATCAAAACAAAGGCTTATTTTAGAGTAGAGATTTTAGACTTTTTCAGCCAAAGCAGAAAAAATGCCAACATAGACTAACTAATTTCTAAGACTTTCTAAAATAGAACGCCAACTCGGTTTGTAATATTAGCTAGAAAAACTCAATTTTGAACACCGTTTATTGAAGAAGTAGCGCTGCTACAGTATTGTCAACTAAAAAGTCTAACAAGTTCATTGCCGTTCCCCGCTCGTAAACGCTCACCGCCCCAAACCTTATTTTGATTAGTTGTTGCGATCTGATAACAACAGTTATATATTTTTGCTCCCTAGTACATAATCCTATTGTTGAAATTCCCTCCCGTCATTTATTTCTTAATAATTACACTTAATTGATTCGATTTTCCAGGAAAGTAATAGCCAATCAAAAGAATTAGACACAATGCAACCATGGCATATATTCTCACGAGAAAGGTGTGTGTAGAAACGTTCAGTCTAAACTCGGGTCGAAGCACAATGGCACCTACGCATATTTACAGAAATATAAACAGCGCTTTGAATGGCAATGCTATACCATTTTGGAAACAATTGTTAACCACACTTGTGCTTATTTCCAATTTAGTACAATTTTCAAAGCTTCCAAGATTTCTTTTGTAAATTTGCTTTGGTGTTAATGTTTTGTCAATGTTAAGCACAATTTCTAGTATTTTCTTTGTTTTTGTGTATATTACCAAATAGGAAGAAAATAGTCCAGCGTTTAATATAAACCAGGCTAAACTTACAGTAACACCATAATTCCAAGCCTCGTACAGTTCTAGACCCGTTTTTATAAAACCAGCACACTTTGAACTAACAATATTCCCGTTTGCCAAAGTAGGAAAAATTAGTTCATATTTTGATGTCAAAACTAGAGCGCCATATGAAATAATATTAGGTACTACACAAATTTGTGCGGCTACAACAGATAATTTAACTGCTGGAGCGTTGAATACTTGCGGATCATTATACAAATTGTTAACCAGTAAAGCTAATTCAGCAGATCTGGTTCTCACAAATTGATGTAGGATTAGTCCAGCAAATACAGAATGGCAGTAGTAGCACAGCATAATTGTTTGGTGGCCACTGGGACGAAATTCTTTATTGTGCCAACTTTTCGCGTCGAATAGAACTTGAATTACGTAAACTGAGACATGATCCCCGACAAACCAGAACGATGGCTAAGTATCGGCAAAGCCGTAACAGGTAATGGTTTTGCATCGGTTTGCCAGCATATCGGCATGCCATTGTAGGATCTGCGTAAATTCGATAGCAATTTGCCAGCATACCACACTGAGCATTGGGCCAACGTTGGCAAAATGCCGGAACTACAACGCGGACATTGCATGATATCTCCGGTGTCGATTCGATACCGGCACGATGTGCGTATTGCCGTTACCGGCATGCCAGTACCGTATCAGCACCAAACCAGCACATATTAAACCATATACAAAATTGCTGCACGCGAAAGCGTTGGGCCGGCACTGGCACCGCACCGCAATGAGAAATAGTTTCCGTTAGAATATTATCACTGAAATTCTAAGTCAGCACATTGAAGCCAGCTCAGTTCAGTTTAGACTTGATCTGGCATTGCTCATCAACTTTCAGATCAGCCGGTGTAGCAAAAAAATTGTTTAGTAATTTTAGTATAAGTTAAACAGAAGAGGAGAAGTGCTTTCAGCAAGATTATATTTTCGTCTGTAGCACACCAGCTAGCTGGAAATGCTAATAAGTATCCCAGCAGTGAGACATGTGCCCATGGCCAGATTGGAAAGTGGATCTTATCAACAGCTCAGAGGCTAAAATAGGCGTGTTTTGAGCGTGAGAATCACGCGGGCCGGGGCACTGTATTCGGTCTGAGGGCCGGGGCAGGAGTAAAATCTGGCTTTCTGACAATAACTTGTTTGATTTGGAATTTTATAGGAAATATATTTAAAGGAAACCACTGGACAGGTCAGATTTGACAACATGGTTTGTGTCTAGCTTTCAACCATTTATACGTTATTCATTAATAATTTCTATCGTAAATGGCAATTCTACACAACGTCAGGAAACTTTCCTAAAATGCCTTAAATCCCGTATCCCATTTGGTATCTCGTATTACATTAGAGTGAATTGCTGCGGCAGTTGGCTTTTAATATCAAAACACGACTATTGACGTTAACTAGGTGTCAATATCTTGTAACAAAAGTTAGCTCTCCGCTCCGTAATCATTTGGGCGATTTCGGACAAACCATAGAGAATCATCTCGCAATATTTTGTTCGTTAAATGACTGAATTTTTAACGTTATAGAAGTTGTTGACCATCTCTAAAGCAGTTCAAGTTTTTTGGTGGATCAGATACTTGTGTTATTTAAATTGAAAAATATGTTTAAGAAATATGCCAGAATTTTTTGGTGGTTTTACTCAAATAAGTTGTATGATATGTATTTTAAACATATTTTCAGAAATCGTGTGGTATACTTTAGTTATTACTTGGTATTACATGAGTTTAAAAAATTCTGAAGTTGTTTCTTAAAGTTTTAATCTCATGATCATTCTCATCCATTGTTTAATCCTTTACCTGTGTTTAACATTATTTATACGTCAAAGCTTAAAATTTAAAAGGGCCTTAGTTTCGATACTTTGTATGTTGTACCTGATTTAGTACCACTTTGAATTACGTTAGTATGCATGTGCTTGAGAATTGAAAACCACATAAACATAAACATTACCTCAGATTTTTTCTACCACAATTTGACAGAAATTTCCTTAGCAGGGCTAAAATCTTTGTAATATGCACAACTTAGCTTCCGGGTGTTTAGACTATTTTGCTTTTTTGATGGGTATATTTATGTAGATCATCTCTTCAATTAGAAGCTATCCACCTATATTGAAGTAGGATTTTTATGTCTTACTACGGAACTTATACAGTCAAATTATAATCTGTTTGTATAAGTTCTATTATGTTTAATGAAAATGCGTATATAAAAATTATATTGTTGTGCGGGAAAAGCTGTAAGAGATCAGGTTAAAAAGAGAATGTAAACTCTGAATTTGGCTGCCAAAAGTACTATAAACAGTTTTTAAAAAGTTGCCGCAGATGTTCATAAAACAGTATGTTTACTCTAACCAGTATAGCAATTTGTTACAACCTCTGACAACTATTTCTTCAGTATGTTCTATTGTATGTTATATGCTTTAACATTTTTGATCTTCTCTCATTTACAGAAAAAGACGAGGATCAAACCTAATAATTCTATACCTCTATTTCATATCTATTTTTAAAAATCCAACAGCCAGTGATTTATTTTTAACATGTAACGCAGCATGAGCTCAATATGTCAGATTTGTATCCTGAATTTGTTATAAGTATTTGGATTTATGCAGGGTCATTTAAATATATGCTTTTCCACAAAACATTGAAAATATTTAGCGTTAATTTATAAAATACCAAAAATTTTAGTAAAGTTATCGGAACAATCTACTCCAGTTCAGAAATTATTATCGGTAGTGATTGAACGAGAATTTATTGTTCTTTAAGTTATCAACATAGTGTGTCTATGTGTTCTCACGCGGGCCGGGGCAATGCTACTTTAGCTACTGCAACAGCTACGGTAAGTATTACATTTAGTTTATTTGATAAACTACCTACTTTGGTTGCAATAAATTGGTCTTTCTGCTCATCAATTCATTGACCAATGATTTACTTGTTTACCACACCCTTATGACCTTTTCATTTGTTTTTACATAGGTCCGAGGATACCAGCCACTGGAAGTGGAGGTGACGGGATAAAGTGCAGCAGAACCCCGAAATTGTTCCTGTGCCATTCTACCACTTTCGGTGACCATCTATTTGCAGTGCAATTTTAATCACGAAGTGCAGGAGGACATCAAATTCGATTAAGTGCCACCCCAGTCACCGTTTTAAATTGTGATAAACTTATTTGTTTAAATAAATAAAGTTGTTCATCATAACCTGTGTTGAATTTTAAATTTAATTTTAGTAATTTATTATGGCATCGGTTAAGCATAGTAAAAACTTCATCGTGCCAGCGTTGGTTTCCTTTCGGCAAGTTCAATGGGACTTTACCGATACTGCGCTGGCTGACGTTACGGCACCGGGCCATTACCGCTAAACGTCATGTTACCAGCGGTGCTGGCTTGCGTTGCTGGGCCAACGTCATTTGCCGTTGCTGGGCCATTGCGCAAAAAAGGGACAGCCCAATGCGGATTAGTTGATGGCAAAACTGTATTGGCCCAATACTAAAGTACGTGGATTTGGTTTGTCGGGAATCCGTTTAATGTAAGCTAGGTGCTTGTATTGCGATGTGGTTGTGTTTGTTAGAACGAATTTAAAAGGTGACGGGTTAGCTTCTAGAATTTTTGGAATTCCGGGAAACATGTTGATAGTTTTTAAATAAAGTTTTATCAGAAATCCAGTGGTTACTTGAAAAGATGGCTTGGATTTAGTAAAGTGACTTTTGAATTGTTTTGCACGCTCTATGGATATAACTGGTTTAACCTTTGGCATTTTGCTATTTTGGTTGAATCAGTAGAAACGATAAAATTAAATAATGTGGGTAAAATGTGAGGACCTTTAAAATGGTAAATCGGTATTGTTTCTAGGCAAACGACACACTTACTTCGGAATGACAACTAGTCAGCTAGTCCAGTACTAAATAAATAAACAAAAGTAGTGTCAACCTCAATTAAGCTGAATTGGACAACTTGGAAATTATGAATGAATGTGTAGGCTTGTCATATTCTGGATTACGGACGGTACTTGGTGAGCATAAAATATTTAAACCGGTAGCATGTATAATCCTTCATTCAATATTTTGGTGTTGGGTGCCTTGTCAAGCCTCAGGTGGGATTTTTAGTGATGGACTTAACACACGGAAAATTAGTGGATAGGTCCACTGACAATAAACAATTTTGTAAAATAGTTATACAATATGGTATCATTCCACTTTGAATTATTTAAACGCAATGATAATGTTTTTGTTTGTTTGCTTTTATGCTTAAAAAGAACTTTGGCCTACGTGTGCGGCCAAACCAGCGTAAAAGTAGGTCTTATTAAATATTTTGCATGTTTTTGCTTTTTAGGATTGATATCCAAAGAAATAGTGATGTTTGTAATGAGAAGAACAGCATGCTGAATAAACCAGTTGTTGTTGTTCAAGTTGGACTATATTTTTAGCTTGCGTGAGTATGTAAACGATATTATAGTAGTAGGCGAAACTAAATTATTTGGCGATTCATTCAACTTTTGGACAGTCGTTGTTTTTTTATATCCAGGAATGGAGTAGCATGTAGAGAAGAATGACAATTATAATGAAATATTTTAAAGTATTGTCAAAGATGGGAGCTATACGCAATAATGTGTATGGGTATTTACAAAGTACTGTTAAATACGACTAATAAGGGAGTTAGTAATATTTTCTGAATTTGGGCAGATAACACTCTAGCGTTTTACAATGTCATCTCTAGAACACAAACTTCCGAACTTGTTCAAAACAACTACAACAATTATGCTTTGACTAATATTGGTCCATTAAGTTGCATCTTACTGTTTGAAACATGTTTGAGTAACAATTAGACTAATTTTAGGATTCGGTAGGTTAGTCTATTCTTATGTATCATTGGTTTAACAAATTGAGACTATAGGTGTGACGACTTTGAATAGTTGTTTTAATTTTAAGGTGACATGATGTACACATACAAAATTACATTATTATGAAAATGAAACTCTGATAATACAGTTAAATCGCCGTGGAGCAAAAAAATGCCACCGTTTGCTTCAAGTATGATTTTTGAATATGAATTTGTACAGAACCCACACTGACGTATGACGTTTGTGTGTGTCTGATAATATTGGTGACGTAACGTAACGCTGTTGGCATTATTGATTGATGTAGCCGTGTCAGTATTTAATGCTAGGAATGTTACAAGCAAAGTAAATTCATAAATTTTAGCAAGCACATCTTTATTGCTGGAAGCTATAGAGTTTTTTTAACGCTTTACGTATGACAGCTAAATAGAAATCAATATTTTAAGGTTTGCACAAAAAAGGTTCTTTGCTTAGTGTTGCCTTCTTTTGTTCCGTTTTTAGTTTGGTTGGTCGAATCGTTTTGGAAGGTTTGAAATTCAAAGATCGAGTGCAGTTTGCTTCGTCAGAACCTGCAACCACAAAAGATATAAATTTAGCAAATCTTCATACTCTTATATACATATATATATATATTAATTGCATTCGACTACCATCAGGACAATCCCAAATGCCTTCATCGTCACAAAAATATTCTAAAGGTAGGCAAGCTCCGGGCGGTCCAGTCCCAATAGGTGGACTTGTACATCTGCCCTCGTTATCCCCACAAGGACACGCAACCTCTGTTTCATCACTCCAGTCTCCACAATTATTTTCACCATCACATATCCGTCTTCTGGAGATACAGAGCCCACTACAGCACTCGAACTAAGATATGGTTTCAAGAAATTATTAGTACATTCAAAACTTATTATTCAAGTTTTTACAATCACTTACCTGTTCACGAGGACAGGACGGACAACCCTCAGGCTCGTCTCCTTTATCCCCACAGTCGTCAGTACCATCGCAAAAATAGTTACCAGGAATACATTTGCCAATTGGACATTGGTACTGGAAATACAGGTTAAAATACATTATGTTGTCTTTGATATAAAAACCGTTTTTCTAAACCTGTTCATCGCTACAAGCTGGACACTGGGATGGGTCTTCAAATTCGTCACTATTGTCTAAGCAGTCATCCAAGCCATCGCAAACCCATTGTTCTTCGATGCATTGTCCACTGGTACATCGGTACTAGTGATTTGCAATTGTTACATCTACATATGTACATATCTTTTCTTGCTGACGATAATGCTGAAGTAGTTGACCAACCTGATCATCGTTGCACGGCGGACAATCGTCAGGGTTTTCAGGCTCGTCACTCCTGTCACCACAGTCATCATCACCGTCGCACCAATATAGTCTTGGAAGGCATTGTCCGTTGACGCATGGATACTGGAAACATATTGTAAGAAATTCCAAATATAGATAGAGCAATTAAATGAGTTTTAAATTTTACTCCAAAATTTAAAGAATTCTGACTTACATAACCTGGTTCACACTCTTGGCCATACGCAAGGCCCAAAATTGCTTAAAATGCTAATATTGTACAGAAAGTTCTCATATTGATTATTATTTTGGTTTTTTGCATCCAATTCGAATGAAAGTATGCTGAGTAATGACTTGGACAGAAAGCACTGCACCTGCACCAAATAATGCAAATTTTACAAAGTCAACAGCTGCCAAATTTATTTAACTGGCAAACAAATAGTTTGAAAATACTGGAAATGTATGTGGAAATGCATTCCGTTATCAATTTGAGTTTTTTGCTATTAATATGTAGGAGTGACATCATTATTCTGATAAGTGATTTTCAGTATATTGACACTAATATAAATGAGTAAAGTTGTTGTTGCTGACTTGGAGAAGTACATGTTTTACTAAAGTAGTGGACCAAAGTGGGTTTATACGATGGTTACGTTTGCCGGCTATCATTGACGTTCACTCAGATTGATATGCAAGGTATTGTAGATTCACACGGATTGCTGACAACAACTTATTTTGTTGTCCTAAATTACTAAATCCCATTGTAAATATGTTTTACTGCACTGAATATCAAGTTAATCACAAACATGTACGTAAATTTATCATGTTTAACTGAAGAAATTTTAAATTTAATAACTCAAACTAGCGTAATAAAGTTCTCTCAACGAATTCTTGTTCACAAACGCGTCCAAATAAAAACTCTTTTTCAAAATTTACTGAAATTGTTGGATAATATGTGTACACAATTTAACGATTTTATGCGTTTAGAAGCGAGCATTTTAATGGCTTATCCTTAACTGGTGCATTATTTAAAAACTTGTTATTTCAGTGTCAATGTATTTATTATAGGCAATAACATATTATTTTAAGCAGAAACATATTCGAGAACGTGCCAAAATTAAGCTCAACACTTTAGTATTATTTTATCTAAAGGAAAATAGAAACGCTTGCAAAAAACAACGATTGGTTT
Source organism: Entomobrya proxima (assembly GCA_029691765.1). NCBI lineage: Eukaryota > Metazoa > Arthropoda > Collembola > Entomobryomorpha > Entomobryidae > Entomobrya > Entomobrya proxima. The sequence continues at coordinate 8,610 of JAIQCH010000029.1, forward strand.
GTGAATTTCCAAAATGTTTAACTCTATTAGAATACTGTGACAACAATTCTATAGTGAAGAAGAATTAATACACCGTTAACCTGAAGCACTCCATATAGCATCACCAAAAGTATTGGCTTTTCTTCCTGGTCCAGGCCTGGTACTTCCCGGTGTTCGTAATTTATCATGCATCCAAACAAGTTGTAAGAGTTAATAAGATCGTGTGCATGTATTGTCTTCGCTAAATTCACCCGCATATTAATTATCAACATTTTGCTCCATAGGTTGTGAAATCCTCCTTCTATTACTTACCAAAGCGAGTGCTGAATTCTATTATATGCAAAATATTTTCTCACTAGCCAATATTTGTACAAGTAAAAGTTTTCAATGTTTCGCGTTTTGATGATCTTCTTGTTTCTAAACGTGTCAATAATTGGATACAGTATACATGATATTCATTGTCCACGAACGCAAAGCTTTTTGAATGATCTAGTTGATTATCAACATAACCAGTAACATCCAGAATAACTTACTGAAAGTTTAGGTAAAGAACGGAAATGTGATGCACGCTTGGATGCAAAACTGCGTAATACTCAGGAACCTTTAAATTCTCAAAATTATGGGAATCTAGTGATTTGTTCTCTTTAGGGTTTTCTAGGAGATCTTTTAAAGCAGATGTATATCTAAGACTACTATGCTCATCCGCGGGATATTTTATGGTTGTAGATATGGACACTATGGGAAGTTTAGTATTAGCTAATTCATTTAAAGTATTCGGTGTGAGAAACCTTTCTTCAATTGCCACAAATGAATACAATTTCCCGTCAAAGCAGTTTGACATTATCAGAGAGAAAAAATTCCAGAATAGCCAAAGACTGGATACTTGCCATGTTTTTAAATACATCCGTACGCTGTCATGGCACTGACTTATTGCGCACTCCAGAGCACGAAATAACCAGTTGTTGTATTTGTACTGTAGTGAACTAAATTTTGTGCAGCCGTTGGAACATGTAATTGAAAGAGCCTGTGACATTATAATGAACACCAGGACGTTGAACATCCAAACATTAGCATCAAAGGACTGAGACATTCCATTAAGGTTATTTTCATTTATCCTTTGGTGTACAATTACGAAGGAATAGCGTACAAGCTGGATGCGAGGCACGGGATAGTCGTAGCTTAGCAAAGAACTTCTTGCAGTATATATCACATTGAAAGTTGATGGTGTAATATACATGCCTCCCAATAAGTCAGTGGCTTTGTATTTTGTCAAAGCAACAAGCGTAATGGAGATGTTTAAATAATGAACCAAAAGACAACCAGTTTGCTCGCTAACTAGAAGAAGATCAGTTTTACATTTCCGAATATCCCAATCAATTAATGAGACTATAATGTTAAACTTGTTGATATTACTGGTTGTTGTACGCCAGTAAATTGCAATTTCTGAAAATGTTTGAAAAACGGGCAGTTCTATGTACCTACGTAGTTTTATGTAGGTACTTGTTGTGTTGACAAACAGCACACTCGTCTTGTCTCAGATTCACGTTGTCATCCATATTTAATGGAACACCGGAGCAGTTAATGTACCTTAAATTTTTATTGTGAAACGGTTGTACTATTTTATCATGTTCAGTTTTGAAGTATACTATGAAGTTAAAATCAAGTTCATCATATACTTTAGCTTTTCGTGATAAGTGCTTATGCCTGATTTCTTGAAATAGCAAATTACACAAACTGTATTTTGTATACTGTGGTCGATGACGTGGCGTTATAATATTGTAGGTAAAATTTGGACCACCTGACTTTAGTGAACTTGTACGGTTTTGTATCTCACCATTTAAAATTATGTGTGCGGTTGTAGGATAATTGTTTTGAATCAAATGAAATATTGTAAACTGTTTGTCGTTTTCTATTAGTCGATCAGGTCTACCTGCAAGCTTAAAGTGCTTTCAAAAAATTAAGCACATTTGAAACAAATGGAAATTTGGACTTTGAGTAGTGTTGGAGTAATGCTTGAAAATTTTGATGGGCTTCGGAGGAAAAAACATAAGCAAGAACATATAACATTTGAAAAGTCGACGAGCACATATTCAAATATTCATGAATAATTTTCTGATCTACTTAATAAACAATATTTGATATTAATTTATGTATTTAAGACACACAGTATTTTGCCAATGGGATATTTTCAGTCGACCCTCAAAAAAATAGATTTTGTTATCCCGCATTTTATCATGCCTAATCCTCACGAGTCAAAAAATTAATCATCATTAGGCCTTTAATGATTTTTTGAGGGGTAAACAATTATTTTTGTAGAACCATATAAATGCATTGTGTTTGTATGAATGATCGAGAGGAGACTGTGTCATGTAAAAATGTTCTGATGAAAGTTCATGAGATTCCATGTGAATTCATTTCCAATTAGGTAGTTAACATGTTCTAAATTGTCAGCTAAGCTTTAATCTGTCTTTATGTTTAAGTAGGCATTTATGCTAGCTTGACTACGTCAATGCTGCTATTTAATCCAAATGTATACCTATTTATATGACCTGATTTGTAATCCTGACCTGACCTAATTCATTTAACCCCATTCCCCTTAAAGTATCCTTTCAGTGTTAGCTTTAACACATTGTTTAACTAACAATTGTAAGTCTCTGTTAGTATAAAAACTCTGTCCAACTTTGTAAAATTGATTCAGTTCGATTCAGTTCAATTCCGGATTCAGTCGAGTTCAGACATTCGAAAATAAACAAGCAAACTGCAATAGCAAAAATCTTCCACCAAGCTGATCAGCAGCATTGCTAGCTTTTGCTTGCTTGATCAAACTCATTTCCACCACAAACTTTCCGGGATTTTATGTTTTGTGGAAACTTATAAAATGTAGTTTCCCAATCCCCATATTCCTTTATTTTCATTCACAATTTTATTGTGACAACTGGTAGACCCACAATTTGTCGCATCTGATTATTTTTAATTTATGGAGGTTTGACTTTAGAAGAAGTGCAGAGAAAATTTGGGAATTAATGGTATTGAATCGTTCAGTTATACACAATTTGATTAAGCTTAAATATTTTTGAAATTTCACCCCCCTTACCTAATTAACTTTTTTCTGAAAAATTAAAACAGGAGTGTTTTATCATTAATCTAACCAAAATATCTGCAAAAGTACTCATTTGATAGAGAGAAAATTACAATTTTTTAGTCAAATCTTGTGTTAATATTTCAGAAAAAAGTTTATTAGATAAGGGGGTGAACTTTCACTCCCATATGGGGTAAAACTATACGGTCTACCCCGAGTATTTTGTTTTTCAACTCAAATTTCAAAATATGCCGGATCCCGTGTGAAAAAATACATTCTTGCCATACTACAAACTGTTCGGAATTCTAAAAAATTAAGTACATGTAGTAATTAATGTAGCAGTTTGTCAGGACAACTGTGCTTGCTTGATTTGAATTCTGAGGCTGCAACGCTTGAGGTTTTGGTGCTAAAAGAGTACCTAGACGTCCAAAGAAATAACAAGGCATTGAGTAAGGAATGAATAAATAAAACTTTAGTAAAGTTGTAAAAGTACGCCCAGCGACAAATGATTGGCGCTAATTTTGGTGAAAAACGAATTCCCCACCCTTCAATTGGTCTACATACCGAATTTGAGCTCAATCCGAGCAAAACTGTGAAAAACTACCCCTGGGGGATGAGTCCTACCCCCCAGGGGTAATTGATTGATTTGGCTGAATTCCCCACCCTTCAATTGGTCTACATACCGAATTTGAGCTCAATCCGAGCAAAACTGTGAAAAACTACCCCTGGGGGATGAGTCCTACCCCCAGGGGTAATTGATTGATTTGGCTGAATTCCCCACCCTTCAATTGGTCTACATACCGAATTTGAGCTCAATCCGAGCAAAACTGTGAAAAACTACCCCTGAGGGATCAGTCCTACCCCCCAGGGGTAATTGATTGATTTGGCTGAATTCCCCACCCTTCAATTGGTCTACATACCGAATTTGAGCTCAATCCGAGCAAAACTGTGAAAAACTACCTCTGGGGGATGAGTCCTACCCCCCAGGGGTAATTGATTGATTTGGCTGAATTCCCCACCCTTCAATTGGTCTACATACCGAATTTGAGCTCAATCCGAGCAAAACTGTGAAAAACTACCCCTGGGGGATGAGTCCTACCCCCAGGGGTAATTGATTGATTTGGCTGAATTCCCCACCCTTCAATTGGTCTACATACCAAATATCAGCTCCTTCCGTCTAAAAATGAAAAAAGTAGTTCAGCTGCTACTATATCAGCTGTTCTGGACGGACGGACGGACGGACGGACGGACGGACGGACGGACGGCACGGGACAACTCAAACAATCTCATATACGCTGGGCGTAAATAAACTCGTGGTAAGAGTATAGATAGCGAAGTTTTGGTTGTTGCAAAAATTTTGTGTCAATTGTTGTATGTGTGTGCTAGATTAGATGCTTTGCCTTAATCTAAATCCAAGTTAAAATGCAAAAAAAGTATCAGCTCGGGGAATCGATACCGCGACCCCTAGTCGCATACTCACAGCCATCGTGGCGCGTCAAGCGCGCTAGCCACTAGCCTATTATTGGTCGGGCTAAGCGAAGCTTCTGAAAACCCAGACCAAGTACACCAGCGAGAACACAAAGGGAGTACACCAACCAGCCAGCTAGTCTGCATTGTTTGCTTGTTAGCTTAGCTCGTTTACCCAGCCAAAGAGCCAAGTACATGTGTAAGATAGGACAGTTCTCTGTACCTCTCTCTCTCTTATGCAAACATGCATACGTGTGGATGGATATCGAGCGTGTCATGTGCTTGGTCTGTACTCTGTACGTTCTCACTATGTATGAGTGGACGGTATGCACAAGCTGCTGCTGAGGCAGTTAGAGTGGTTTTTGTATGTTTGAGTGTGACGGACGGACGCACAGCTAGAAACAGCCTGGACGGACGCACATTTTATGAATAAATCATATGCTCAGAAAACTTCGCAAATACGGTTGAATAAGTAAATATGAGAATGAGTAAATACAGAATTATAAAATACTAATATCTAAATACATTGATAAAAATAATTGTTTATCTCTCAAAAAATCATCAAAGGGCTAATGATGATTAATTTTTTGACTCGTGAGGATGAGGCATGATAAAACGCGTGTGTAATAATGACTATTAGAGGGCAAATAATTACATGTAGGCGACGATTTCTGTAATTTCCACCACTAACCTATAAAGGAAGCACGAAGAAAGCCCCCAGAAAAAAGCCACTGCGAAAAAATCCCCCGGAAATAAGCCCCCTACGAAGAAAGCCCCCTACGAAAATAACCACCTGCGAAGTTAACCACCTACGAAAAACGCCCCCTGCGAAAATTACCACCTACGAAGTTAACCCCAAACGAAAAATGCCACTTTTTACTTGAAATCTGATAAGTCAAACTCCACAAACAAACATATACAGTTCTCACTTTATTCCCATGAAACTTACCAAGTTTTCAATGTCAGATGAACTAATATAAATTGATTTTTTCAATGAGTTCAATACTACCAACAAAGTTGTTGTTTAATCTACCGCAATATAATTTTTGATCAGTTATAAAACTAGGATAACTAGGATGTAGCTAACGGTGGTAATTAATATTTTTTCATTCATACTCCAGAGTGCATTGGCACTTAATTCCCAATGTAAATATTTACATATTAAAAGCCACAATTTCGTAATAAAGCAACATTAACTTGGTACACTATGAACTTCATAGTATGAAGTACTCTAGCATAGTAAGCAATAGGTATTTAATTACTTACACATTATCTACCAAGAGTACTAGGAATAGGTAATAGGAATTGCCTACAATCTTAATTTGTAATGTGATATTTGAGTGTTTTTATAAAAATCAGAAAATTGGACTTTGTAATGTTAGCTTTGCAAAAAACCGAAAAATTATTGTAGCCATAGTATTGTTGTTTTGCGCTGGGCCTAAATATATGCAACCCTCAGAATTTTTGAATATATGGAAATGTAGAAGTAATATTAAGACTGTATATTATTTTATGCAATTTGACTTATCAGATTTCAAGTAAAAAGTGGCATTTTTCGTTTGGGGTTAACTTCGTAGGTGGTAATTTTCGCAGGGGGCGTTTTTCGTAGGTGGTTAACTTCGCAGGTGGCTATTTTCGTAGGGGGCTTTCTTCGTAGGGGGCTTATTTCCGGGGGATTTTTTCGCAGTGGCTTTTTTCTGGGGGCTTTCTTCATGGACCCACCTATAAATATAAACCACAGGAAAATTTTTTCTTGTAAAGGGCGTGTACTTGTTATGGAGACATTTTTGAGATTCTGATATCTCGGAACATTTAGGCTTTATTGAACTACCGTATTTTTTAACAATTAGTACAACTAATAGTTAACAATATTCACATAAACTAAGATTCATCGGTGCCTTTGTATCCAGTGCTGTAAAGTTCTTGTTCGGCTTATGCTCGAACCCCATATCCCGATTTTCCCGATCATGCTGCCACTTTAGTGGTGATATTTTTTCAAATAATATTGAAACCTTGGGGTAAGCTGCGTGGGTTTTGTAGATTGGACTATCCTGTCTCACATGAATCCCAAAAAGTTTCGATGGTTCTTGCCAGTAGAATATTTGGAGCATGTTTTGATTTTGGTCTAGGTCTTAGAAAGTTATTTTTGTAAACAAATTGGGGTATAGACTTTGCTCGCTGCTCCTGATCCTTGACTGATGGTTGGTACTTCCGGCTTAGTGCGGGCTTTGATGCCCAATTTCTGGGCTTTAATTTGACCTAGCGTTTGTGGACTAATGTTGAGTTTGTTGGCTGCAACACTAATTGAGGTGGAAGGCTTCTCGTCGAACAACCTTGAAGTCGTCTTCAAGCTTCCTAAGAAAGCCACCGTTACAATACGTCCTTCAGAGAACTTGCACCCTGGTGTTTTTGTAGCTTTATATCCCTGAATTATTTTGTATATACCTGTCAGGCGCTTACCTTCTTCTACAAAGTTGTAAACGGTTTTAATCTTTGACCTATTAGCGAAATTTTCGAAGTAGGATATAACCCGTTTCGCAAACGCTTCTTCTTCCCGGGATCTCATGGCGATGCGTTGTTTTCGGAAAACCGAAAAATGCATTATGTTATTTCCGGAAGATGAGCTATTACATGATGCATTCGATTTCTTATCACTTGCCTTCATTTGCATTTTATCTCTATTTGCGTAAATGTCTCCACAACAAGTACACGCCCTTTAGGTATATTCCTTTGTAGAGCGCGTAAATATTTGGCTTGGGTTATAAGTAGAATAACCGTCTATGTGGATTATTTGTTGTCCACACGGGAAAACAATATCCAAGTCTTGAGTGATAAAGACGTAATTAAATGTAGAAGGGACAAAAACAATTTAGTTTGAATTGAATAACTACAGAATTTTAATTTACAAACGTACTTATATATAAGCATACGGTATATATTAAGCATACTTCTACGTTCCTGATGGGTATAGATATTTCTTCTAGGCATAAATAGCTTCTGAGTACTTAGTACATGCAATATTCATGCGGATTCTAATTTTCACATTAAGAAATAACTTTGGATATTCCGAACGCCACTACGCCACGCGCGAGTTTAAGTAGTCTGCAGCTTATAAACAAATATCTATCTGGTCAATGTCTGCCTATTATTAATTAATATATGCGTTGACATATTTGCAATAAAAACCAAAAACAAGTAATTGTCAGCATTGCTCAGACAATTGGACACATCCCTGGAGCACATTTGAATCCAGCAGTTTCATGAGGTCTGGTGGCAGCAGGTGAATGTAGCATCATAAAAGCTAGGTAAAATTGACACCAGAAAAAATGTCAAGTTTTTTTTATTACCGTGCGTTACATAATATTATTATTTATTCGTCATAAAAAATACTTCAGTCAAACTGGTTTACAATTATTAAGCAGACGAGGTCTCTAGACCTCAGTATGCTTTCTGAGATTGCTCTTCAAGTCTGTATAAGCCTTCCGTTCCTCCGTTCTTCCGTTCTTCCGTTCTTCCGCCCTTCCGTAGCGCGATCTCCTCCTAGACCACAACAGATATTCAAAATCTGTTTTCACCATTGGATTTCTGGTCACTAAATCTCGCCTGGGGCAAAAAACCGTCGACCAAATATCAGCTGTGCCCTGTAGAAAATTCTAGTTCCCTCGTTAACTTGGCACACCGGGTTTGCCGGGCCGACTTCCCCCCCGGCATAGCAAGATTCACCCTCCCGCATCACTTTTCACCTTTCAGCACTCCAGCAGCACCCTTCAGCGACAAAAGCACTCAACTGAACTGCTATTAGCAGCAACCTTATGTTTAATTTAAAATTGCACAAAAATACTAAAAATTATGCAGATTAATAAGAAATTGCACAATTCATTACAAGTCTAGGAGACTAATATACAAAGTTGAAGAAAAGTTGTACAAATTTACTCGAAAAGGTCAAATTGAATTAAAATGGTACAAATTTACTCGAAAAGGTCAAATTGAATTAAAATGGTACAAATTCACTAAAAGTGGTACAAATTCACTAAAAGTGGTACAAATTCACTAAAAGTGGTACAAATTCACTAAAAGTGGTACAAATTCACTAAAAGTGGTACAAATTCACTAAAAGTGGTACAAATTCACTAAAAGTGGTACAAATTCACTAAAAGTGGTACAAATTCACTAAAAGTGGTACAAATTCACTAAATATGATTTGTATCCTTTGTATCTGCACAAGCAAGGAGGATGTCCCGATGTGTACATTTTTGGACCGAATATCTTTTGGGGTACTTTTGGCAAGTCTTTTAGGAGATTCCTGTTTGCGGAAATTTGTTGTTACAAAACAGCATTTCTGACAATTTGAGTTTGGGAAATCCAAAGTTAAGCGGGCATGGTATACCAAAATTGAGTTGGTCCAATACGTGGAATAAAAAAATTGTGAAGTTCTAATAAGAAAATACATATTATACGTACATGTATACTTAATATACCTGCTATATCAGAAACCAATGTAAGGATCTTTTTAAAGCGAAAATCCTCACTTCCAGTACAAACCTTGAGCAAGAGCCATGAATGCAAAAGCTACTTTTACTGAACAAATCGTGCATTATAAAAACATGTTAAATTGACAAGTATTACATCAAATCATTTGGAGTAAATCAGTAAAAAAATCAATTTGAACCGTCGTCTTTTGACATTCAATGCTTCCGAACAAATTGTGAAAAAGCCATGAAATCAACTTGTTTGTAAATGAAGTGCTTTCTGATTTATATAATTTCAAGTTAAAGTTTCAGGAGGCCATCAATTATCAGTATTGTAACCTGATTTTTGTCAGACTTTCACCACAAATAATCAATCGTGCCCTGCCCTAGTACAAGACAAACACTCTGCATAATTTGCTATATAAGAGTACATGACACAGTAGCCATATCTTAACCAAAGCAATGAAAAGCAAAATCGTATATATTTTTTCCAAAACTTTCTCTTCTATCCAGAAAGCACAAATACGGAAACATGTATTCGGCCTTTCACGGAACAGAGTCGGTTAGAATATATACATATCCCACGATCCGTATAAAACATTGAGATTATAAACTATACTGGTGAGAGTAAACATAAGCGTTACTTCTTTGTTCTAGTCACTGTTTGGTGCACTTTGCAACATTGTTTTATGTTTGTACTGTATTTTTAATGAAGCTTTGGTTAAAGTTACTTGAGCAGAGAGTAAATTAAATTAAGCCCATTTTAAAATTGTGCCCAGCATAAGCGTACTACACCAAATGGTCCTTTAAAAGCTTAAAAGCATTTGTTGCACAAACATTGAAAAAAACACACAGGACATGAAATTTTTATTTTTATACAAAAGAACACATTAGAAAGCAGATTATCAACAGTTACAGGAATGGTTGCGTACAAAAATACAATTAAAACGATACAAACAATGCTATACAAAATTGCCATAACTGTCACTCAGCTCAATTCAACATACAAAGTCCATTCGTTTTTTATCTGATTAGCATAGTTTAAAATGGTTTAATCATTATTAAGTCGTCGGTAATGCACACTTAGACCATAATCAGCTTCCTCGTCCGAATTCCTAATAGCATACCGCCATCTGCGCACACCTCTTGAAAGCTTTTTAGAGTTTTTATAGAGCATAAACAAAGCAAAAGCAACAATTGCAAGCGCTACTCCACCTAAAAAGCAAATAAATATAATTTAATTATGTATAAAAACTGCCAGATTTCGTGAAAAAGTGTTGTCAACAGGATTCATGTTGTCCGATGCTTCAATTTGGTAGAGCTTTCCAGCTTAGAAACCAGTTGTGCTATTTATTTATTTATGGCATCCCGATGGTTACCCACTTACCAAAAAATAATTCAAAAATCAGATCATAACTTGATGGAGTGAGATTTCCACACTCTTTAACTTCCCCAGGACCAATTATTTTACTCCACTCGTACAAAAAAAAGTCCCGATTTGGACCACAAGCATCCTCTCCGCCACCAAAGGACAAACCAAAAAAAGCACCCTTTTGACACACATTTTTTGCAATTATTTTCAAAGCAGTTAAACGGGTTCATTTTATACTATCTAAGGAAGATATTTCAGAATGCAATTAAAAGGAAATATTTATGTATTCCGTCTGAGTCAACCGCAGAGCCAGATGACCAGCACCAAAGCAAACAGAAGGGCGCTGCGGTTTTTTTGAACAACCGCCCTGTAGCATATTGCCCCGAGTGCTGGGGGCAATCCGCCACCTGAGCGGGTGTGCCAAGTTAACGAGGGAGCTAGAATTTTCTACAGGGCACAGCTGATATCTGCCGTCGACCCCGGACCCCCCTTCCCCAAAATACCCCCCACCCCCCAATTAAGGTCAAATATTTTTAAATCACAAGTCCACCTTATTATAGGTAATTGATGCCCCTGAATTCAAAAATGACAACCGTTTTTCGGTAGCTGTTCACCATTAGCCGCTAGGGGGCGAAAAGTGCAAAAATACAACATCCTTAATATCTCCACAAGTCTTTAAGCTAGATAGGTGAAACTCAGTCCACAGGGGTAATCAACCACGCTGATCAATATTCTGGTACCCAGGTTACCCCAAACCACCCTGATCCCCCCGGGGCAGCTCCCCACTGTACTTAAATGCACCATAACACGGTGAAATTCAGTTTTAAGGGGTAATTGAGTACGCTGGTCAAGACTTTGATGTCAACATAACTCAGACCATTACTGTAGTCAAAATAAATTGTCCTTCTCGTCTGCTTTCCTAAGTTTACAAAAGTTTATTATTTTCTGTATATTTTATTTGTATCTATTGATATCCCTTCCTCTGCTTCTAGCAATATTCCTTGCTCGCTTATGCCTTCCATGTCTATGCTTACTACTCATGCTACTACTTCCTACACTTTCCTCCCCATCCCCATCATCCTCATCACTAAATCTTCTATGTGCCGAAGTACTCGAATGACTTCTCAAAGTACCCATTGAAGTCTGACTTTTATAATTCCAATCCCCACCCTTGCCATGAGTATAATTATCCGCCCAACTAATATGATGACTACTCATTGAAGCACTCCGCTCAAGTCTGTTGTGCACTTCCGTCTGACTCTCGGCCACTTCTGTGGGGTCATAGCCCACCATTTCCTGAAGTCGGCGACGCTTTTTGTAGCAAGCGTAAATCAATCCAAGGACCACAATCACCCCAAGAATAATGATTATAATTAGAACCACGTTGGAATCCTCCTCTTCCTCTTCAAGGTCCACATTATTGTCCGGCGCGGCGGTGGGAATAAAAGGAAGTTGGGGACAGCTCATATGCGTTCCGTATTCGCAGTAGTGGTCGCAGCCTAATGGACAATGCCCGGGACAGTTCCAGGTTTGGTCGTGCTCTCGCGACCCGCAGTACACTTCGAAGGGACCCTCCGTACCCGGTTTTACTCTGGAAAAGGGAAAATTGAAAATTAGAGGAATTGGCAATGGGGAAAGATGGAAAATGGGTGACTTCCGGTTTACTTTTTTAGGCAGTAGGCCAGACAGTGACGAAGCATGGTTTTGTAGGAGAGAGGAGCTCGGGCTGGAGGTGATGGCGGGGGAGGACGAGGTGGTGGAGGCGGAGGAGGTGGCGGAGGAGGAGGAGGCGGTGGTGGAGGAGGTGGCGGAGGAGGAGGAGGTGGCGGAGGAGGAGGAGGTGGCGGAGGCGGTGGCGGAGGAGGTGGCGGAGGAGGAGGAGGTGGCGGAGGAGGAGGTGGCGGAGGAGGAGGAGGTGGCGGAGGCGGCGGCGTAGGAGGAGGAGGTGGCGGCGTAGGAGGTGGCGGAGGCGGTGCCTGCCTTCCGTTTCTTAATTGTCCATTTCTGTCCTGTCTATCTTTCCTCAAGTTTGTCAAGTTAGACCGGTTACGAATGACATGTTCTCCTTTGCGAGGGTGCCTTGGTGGAGGTCGAGGTCGAGAAACGCTGGGAATGGCCAAGGTGCAAAGCAGGAATATGAAAAGGCTAACTGACAAGTTGAACCCAAGTCTGACCATTTTATTTTATTAAAAAATAAGCTCTGGAAAGTAAACAAGACTCATGCTGAGAATAAAATTGGGAATAAATTCATAAAAAAATATTTTATTTTTAAAAAATAGAAAAATTAATTTTTATTTATTTTTAATGGACAATGGTCACGTTGTCAACGGTGTCCACTAAAGCAATGCTCCATAAAGGGAAAGCTGTCTTTTTTTATTAAAATCAACTTAAAAATAAGCTTAATTCAAGCTGGAGATAGATTTTGATCTTCTTCAGCTTTAGATTTTGATCCTGGTTCAACTTCCGGTCTTCTCCGAGTCTCTCTTGGGCTTGGACATCTTTTGGCCACGCAATAGAAAATGGTCCAGCCAAGCACACAAGTGGAAATGATTCCTCCAATTAAAGCTAGGACAAACATAGGTCCACTAATCCGAGGTGAATTAGTCGCTGGTGGCTCCGTAGTAGTTTTAGGTTGACTATTTGGATCCACATTTCTGGTATCAGGCGGAAAGGGATCATCTTGGAAATGTTCGTCCTCTTTGGACTGAGATTGATAAGTTTTCTCATGACTGGATTTAAGGGCCCTGTCGATTTCGGAGGAATATGGGTGGGGATTGTGAACGCGGAAGCTGGTGGTGGGTGTCCACAGCAGGACAAAAATGAGGATACCAAGAAGAATGACAAATGATGGCTTCATAATAACAGGCTATTGAACCGGAAGTGGATTTTTTCCCTAAAAAATGAACGAATTTCTAGGGGAAAATTTGTGAATATTTTGTTTAAAGTTTATTTATTTTTCTTTGAAATATGTTGCATGTCAACTAAATCTTGTCCGAGGATTCCCCCTCATCGGTTTCGTCAACCGAAGTAAAAAATTTATATTCCTTTCCGGAAGTTTCTAAGTCTGTTGTGCTGTCCTTTTCAATTGGTTGATCAGGTGGCTCCTCCACATCCGGTTCTAGATGAGCTTTTCTTTTAGCGCACCAAATGTAAATGCGGCCACTGCAAAATATTACAAGGATTATGGTTATAATGGCGACAATGGACCAAATGTAGGCTTGATCTTCGTCCACGTCTTGTTGAGTAGAGGGATTTTGAGAGGGAACTGAGGGAGGTTCTGGGGAAGGTGGGTCACCCTTTCGAAGATGGAGGGCATGACTGGAGGCTATCAGAATGAGGAGAAAAGTGGGGAAAAAGGAGGTGACCATGATGGAAATGGAAAAGCGTATAAAAATAGAAAAAACCGGAAGTGAATTTTGAGAAGGTGACGTTTTTATTGAAAAGTTTGTTTTTTTTTAAATAATTTTAAGCTGGAATAAGTTTCCATATGAACTAAACCGATTTAATGATCATTTGAAATACGTAGCTGAGCCAAGTGGATGTCTGTCTGTCTGATTCTCTGACTCCATTCACCACACTACCCCAGGGGGATGAGAAATCAGGTTAAAAGTCATTGGATTATTTCACATGACCCAATGAATCAATGTACCAAATTTGGTGCGATTCAAACCAAATTTTGTGGTCCGAGGGGTTACCTCCCCCTACTACCCCAGGGGGTGACAAATCCTGCTCAAAATCAATAGGGCTATTTCTCATGACCCAATGAATCATTGTACTAAATTAGCTGTGATTCTGACTAATTCCATGGTCAGGAGGGTTACCTCCCCCTATTACCCCAGGGGGATGACCGATCAGGTTCAAAATCAATAGGGTTCCTCCTGATGACCCAATGAATCACTGTACCAACTTTGGTGTGATTGTGATTCTGACAAACCGTCTGGCCTGTATCGTGCTCGCACACAGACACACAGACAAACATGACAATCTCAATACTAGCTTCACTATGCTCAGCTACGTAATAATTCATGAATTATTATGGCCCCTCTGTGACCATTGACTCCTCCTCACGGTCTTTAGAAAAGTTTTGAATTTTTGAGGTGATTTTGTCCCTCAAGGCTCTATCTTCTTTGCATGCCGTTTTCTGTTAATGCAGTAAAGGGCTTCGTTGATGGCTTCATTAGGATTGTCTTTTGGAGGTTCAGAAATGGGAAGAACTTTAGAAAAAACTGATCGAGTGGGTGATTGAGCACTATATCATTCCAAAAAATTGTGGTGGCAGCGGTGCACGTTGTAGAATATCCAATAAATAAGCATAGATATTTTCAGTTTAATCCGGTGCTCCATTACAATAAAATAATTGACTAGCTCGGAAAATGGGTTGGGTTTTGTAGTATTTGGCATTTTAAAAAATACTGGTTTTATTGCTACCTTAACTGTTTTTAAACGTGGGTTTCCTTTCTGACACATTTCCATGGAATGTGTCAGAATGTCAGTGAAAATAAAGTTATCTCGCCCCCCATTACTTAAATCAATTCTAAACCATTAGACCAGTTCAACTTTGAAGTCTTTCAGTGTCTGTCTTAAACAGTAATAATCTAAGTTTATTTAAAATCTTCTTGCGATTTGCAAAACGAAACTACATAGCAAACACAAAGAAGCTACAAAACAATCCAACCGAACATCGATTAAAAATATGAAGTATGTTTCCAGTCATACTAATTTGAGCTACATGTCCCGTGATCAATTTTGGATTCAGTTTTTAATTTTATTTCTATTAATGTTCCATAACATAATTAGTTATTGCCTTAATCGTAATGCTACATACTGCTCAGGAATTTTTGGAGTTTGGTAATTTAGGTCAATAAAATAAATTTAAAATTTTACTGTCAGCATTCCGTGTGAAACTGAAATATCTTGCATATCAATCTGAGTGAATGTAAGGATAACAGGCATAATTTATGATTGCGTAAATTCACTTTGATGTAAAACATAAACTTATTCAAGTGAGCAACTTTTATTTTCATCATTTCTATAACATTAGTGCCTCTCAGTCTAAAACTTTTTAACCACCAAAAATTCTAACGCTGCTTTTTATCTTGTCGATTTTTATCAGTGCATCTGAGCGCTATGATAAAGTCGATGCTAGCTTTTTATCACAATTGTTGTTGTGCGTGATCTCCGTCTCAGCTGTCAAGGTGACGCCGTATACCGATCACTGATAACAATTGCTCTCCTGCAAAAAAGCGCTTTTCTACATTCTATCGTGTCCGGAGTAGATAGAATTATGTTGGCTAAAAAGCTTCAATTTTTAAATTTCGCGGTCGAAAAATGACAAATTCTATCGTCGCTTTTTAGGCATTCCACTTTTAATCCTGCAACTGACTGGCGCTATTGTCATTGTCAGCTTATTAAAAATCCCTAATCAGAATTATCTGAGCTGGTCTCACTGTTAACTCAAATTGATAAGGGAATGTAACATATCAAGTAATTACAACCTAATTATCAGCCAGTTCATCATATTTGACAGTTAACTGTTTGCCTTGAAATATATGCTTTACTTAAAAACTTGGCACCACTTTCTGTCCAGCTCATTACCAAACATAGTTTCATTCGAATTGGACGCACAAATCAAACTAGTAGTCAGTATGGGAACTTTTTGTACAATATTAGGCTTTTTCGCAATTTTTAGTCTTGCGTATGGTCACGATTGTAGACCAGGCTTCGTAAGTTAAGTTTTAAATTAATTATCTGGGTCAAATTGAAAGTTACTTAAGGATTCCTGTTTGTTAGAAATAGCTCATTTTTTTGAATTCCTTAAAACATAAAGGGCTCGTACTTGTATGCCCGTGTACTCGTGCAATGAAGACATTCATGCAAATAGAGATTATATGCAAATAAAGGTAGCATAATATACAAAATCAAATGCACCATTAGATAGCTCATCTTTCGGGGATTGAAGGTGTATTTTTCGGTTTTCCAAAAAATACGCATCGTCATGAAATCCCGGGAAAATGAAGCGTCTGCAAACGGGATATATCCTACTTCCAATATGCCCCTAATAGGTCATAGATTAAAACCGTGAAACTCTTTGTATAGTAACGTATGCGCCAGACTGTTATATACAAAATAATTCGGGGATATTAAACTACAAAAACACCAGACTGTGAGTTCTCTGAAGGACGTTTTAAAACGTTGGCTCCCTTAAGAAACTTGAAGACGACTTCAAAGTTGTTCAAGGAACAGCCCTCCATTTCAATTAGCGCTACAGCCAACAAACACAACATTAGCCCGCAAGCGCTTTGACAAATTAAACATCAGAATTTGGGCATCAAAGCCTACACCAAGCAGCCGGCACTCATGTGTTTCAAGGAACAGGAGCATGGTCCAAAATTTGAAGCCCAATTTGCTTACAAAAAAACTTCTAAAACCCATGTTATTTAGGATGAGGCCTGCGTAAATTGAGATGCTCGCGATATTCTTGAAAACAAATATTTCATTGTTTTCAACCCTAAGAAGGTTCCACGAAGCAAAAAGCCAAGTTCGTCAAATTGACGGCACGACAATCTCAATACTAGCTTCACTATGCTCAGGTACGTAATAACTTTTGCAACATATAATACTGGCACACACCAAGGCTACGTCAATCATTAAAATATATATGGCCAGACCAACAAAATTTAATGTTATATCATAAATATTATCAGACATGTATAGACAGTCAGATTATCAGTAGTGATATGTGTTTATATGTTGATACTCTCAAACTACTATACGGATGTGTCATTTTTAAAGTCTCAATATGTTGAACCAATGATACATAATATATACTTGCAGCTAGTTAATATTGCACATCTACTTAATATTGTATAAAGGGTGTGTACTTGTTATGGAGACATTCTTACAAATAGAGATAATATGCAAATGAAGGCAACATATAAAAAATCAAATGTACCATGCGATAGCTCATCTTTCGGGGGTTACATGATGTATTTTTTAGTTTTCCAAAAATAACGCATCATCACGAAATCCTGGCAGAATGAAGCGTTTGCAAAACGGGTTATATCCTACTTCGAAAATGTCCCTAATAGGTCAAAGGTTAAAACCGTGAAACATTTTGTAGAAAATGATTAGCGCCAGACTGTTATATACAAAATAATTCCAGGATATTAGTCTACAAAAATCCAGACTGTGGATTCTCTGAAGGACGTTTTGCAATGTTGGCTCCCTAAAGAAATTTGAAGAGGGCTTTAAAGATTTTCAAGTAGGAGTCCTAAACTTAATTAGCGCTGCATCCAACAAACTGCACATTCGTGTACAAACGCTAGAACAAAATTAAACTTCAGAGGTTGGGCTTCAAAACGTACACCATGCAGCCGGCACCCAAGTATGTCAAGCATCAGGATCATGGTCAAAAATCTGGAGCACGATTTGTTTACAAAAAAACTTTCTAAAACCCTAGTTAATTATGACGGTGCCTACTTCCATTTAGATGGGCAAGGTGTTCCTAAAAACAAATATTTTCATGCTTTCAACCCTAAGCAAGATCCATAAAGCAAGAAAGTGCAGGAAACTGCCAAGGACTCCAAAAAATTGACGGTATGGCAGGCTATGGGCAAAAATAGGAGCGTTTCCGAACCTTATATTAAAAAGGGGACTATGTCTACTAAAAAAGACCTAGAGGAATGTTTGATGGCACGTTTAATTCCGGTTATTGTTGAGCCCAATCACCGCGAAAAAGTTATCTTCTGCACGGACCTGGCCACTTCACACAAGGTCAAGAACCTAACTCCTACCTGGAAGCTCAAAACACCGATTTTGCCCAAAATCCAAAAATGCCCCAAGTATTCCACTGGCTAGAGGAATCGAAGCATGTTGGAGTTTATGCAGAGTGGAGTACTCCAATCTACAAAAGGCACCCAACTTACCCCGAGATTTCTCTACCATTTAGAAAAAATTACCACCAAAGTGGCTGAATCATCGGGATATTGGGTTATATGATAAGCCAAATGAGAACTCTACAGTACTGAATACAAAGGCATCAATGAATCCTAATTTATGCGAATATTGTTAACTATTAGTAGTACTAAATGTTAAAAAATATTGTAGTTCAATAAAGCTGAAATATTAGGAAATATCACAATTTCAAAAATGTCTCCATAACAAGTACACACCCTTTAATTGCTGCAAATAATTATTGCATAAATATGTGTCAAGAAGTATGAGGCAGGTTTATTAACAAATAATAACGGATTTATATAATTCAAACGTAATTATCTATCACCCAGGTGCACTGTACACATTTTTCAAGTTGGTTACTAGACAAGTTAGGTGAGTAGTATTACATTTATTGAAAAATGCAATAACAATACTTATCAAATACTTCTATTAATTTGAGTTTCCATAACCACTTCCGTTTTACGATTGTTCTTACTAAACATATGTACTACTAACCAGGTAGGGTCAAATGCCACGACTCTCTTTTTCATAATATATTAAATTATTTCTCTAGGTACAATTATATGCTACCACTCCATTTGTACCCTCATTTGATAGCATTGTCTGTTAAAATATTACATCAATTTATGACTTTTTAATTACTTATATTGAGATTTCAACTCCTCGACCCACTTAACTAAAATATAATTAACTAGAAACGCTTGGAAATTTACTTGTACACACCAGACATCCAGGCAAATTAGCCTTGCAAGTCAAGCACATTACTAACTTACTGAAAAATGGATTTCCTTCCTGAATATCATGCAATATGTCATAGTTTCTTCCCATTACTGGAACGGAAATTGTCCCAAAAAGTTGGAAAAGGCTAACAGATCTTTAGGCATTGATACCAAATTGCTATTGGTGCTTGTAATTTTCCAATTTATGTATCCACGTGCGTCTTGGAGACCACAAAACTAGCAGTACGTAAAATATAATATTATGACATTATTGCCAAATAGCTCACTGTCGTCCGTTATACTAGTTTGACGTACATAAATGTTTCGAAGCGGCTTTTTATTTTCAATACCGGAATGTTTTTTATCAAACGTTGTTGAGAACTGGTAGGCTTCAATTACTCATTTTGGAGAAGGAGGAAAAAAGCTACAAAAGGCTTGCGCTTATCACCGGAGGAATTAGAGTATTTGAAAAATGACAATATAGTCATTTTGGCCAAGAATTTTGAGCAATTGGAAGGAGAACACGAAGCATTGGACTAAAGGACTTAACTTCTGTTACGGTGCCGGAAGAACGGCTGATGTCATAAGGGATTCTATTATTGCGTTTGAGAATGCAATGGACACTTACGGTAGCACGTATCAAGCAAAGCCACTTTCCGATGAAAAACGGCATTCATTGAGATCCGATATGCTGTCTGCTGTGTGTCCGATTCTTAAGGCCGAAAAAGGGAATTCCACGGTCATCATGGATCGTGCTGATTATGATTCTAAAACTTAGGAACTCATTTTGACTGGTCCTTATAAAAAACTTAATAGAAACCCCATTCGTAATTGCAGAAAGAAAGTTCAGGATTTTTGCAACAAATTGATGAAAGAAAAGAAGATTGAGAAACCAAGGCATCAATATTTGACAACAAATAACAAACGCACTCCAGTATTTTATGTTACCCAAAATTAATAAACCTGGCGCTCCATTGAGACCCATTGTATCTTCCTACAGCTCTCCTACGCAAAAACTGTGTACACTAATTCATTCAATTCTGTAGCCAGTAGTCAGCAAAAATACAGCATCAAAACACTGTGGATTTTGTTGAGCGCATAAAAAAGTTCACGATCAAGGCAGTAGAAGTGCTTGTCTCTTCTGATGCCAGAAATCTTTTCACCGGTATACCCATAACCGAAACTCTGGAATACATTAAAGATTACTATTGAATGACTCAACCCTCAGCAGTCGTACCTTACTTAACATAGATGACGTTATGCATGCAATGGAATTGTGTTTGCGGTGCACATTTTTCCTTTATAAAGACGTTTCATAGTATTGAACAACTCGATGGCTGTGCTATCGGAAGTCCACTATCCGTAATTTACGTCTAATTTAATCCGTAATATATGCAGAAACTTGAGTCTACAATTATATACAACAATCAACACGTCAAATTCTACGGAAGATTTGTTGATGACATACCAGCAGCCATGCGCCCACGCCAGATTACCCTCATAGAACAACTGCTAAATTCGTTTCATGGTAATGTTCAGTTTTTAAGTGCTCATGCTCATGAGGTGGAATAAAATGGAAAAATTGCCTTTCTTGATATGTTGGTTCAACGGCAAAGTGCTTGTAGCTTCGATTTCGAAATCCACCGTAAACAGTCTTACACTTCAAATATCTAGATTGGGACTCCATTCATCCTTCAGTTTACAAGACGGCAGTGGTAAACACATTAGTTCAACGGGCGTTAAAGATTCCTAAACACATAAATCGGTGAACGAACTTCCTTACATTCAAAACGTCTTGGTATACAACAATAGTTATCCACCTAATTGAGTCAAGGCAGCGATTGCAATGAATTTGGTAAACCTTACACCAGTACCCAAAACAAACTACCAATGATTATTAAAAGGATTGACTGAAACCATTGCTCGTATAATTAACCTAAAACTTGGCAACCCTATTGGTTATATCCCGTTTACCAGCATGTCGGATCAAGGAGCACAAACGTCTCTGCTGTAATGGTGACATGCAGTCTGCGATCTCTGACAATGTATAGTGTAAAGCGGATGAATCAGAATAGCACTTCATACTTTGGAATGAAGCCTCAATAATCGAAGTGGAGTATGACGAAGCATTGCATGAGACGAAGGAATGCATTGCCATTCGTAGTGCAAAAAAGGATGGGATTCCACTTTTAGTATGAACCGGAAGTAGGAACGTGGTCGTGACTACGTGCCAAATTTTGGACTTTGCGTCTTTCTGTTTTGTATAATTTTAAACATCGTAGTTAAAATGTAGATGAATTATTTCATTGTTTGTTTATTCACTTTTTCCCTGATGAGGACGTAAGATATAAAAGGTCAAAACGTTGGAATAAATTGTATTATTTTCCTTAACACTCGTAGAAGCCCACAGTCATTTTACTTAATTAAGTAACTTATTGGTTGTATGTCATGCATCCTGAGGTAATGCAGAACCAATCCGTATATCTTTCTTACTATGCACAACATTTATACTCGTTAACACTATGTAGCTTAAATGTAAACGTAATTTATAATTAGTAATACAAAACTTGTATGAATCACGTTAGGGTTGTAAAGTACAAATTACATCGGTAATAACAGAGATTGTTTTTTTAAATGCAAGCTTGGTTTGGACAACAGGAACTCAAACAACCGAAACATTGTTATTATTAACTTGTGGTTATTACCACTTGTTAAATAAACAATTCCTGATTTACGTTTGAAATCATTGCAACAGCAAAATACTTAATATTAAGTGACACGCTAAGCACAAATATTTGTAAGCAACCTTCAATTGTTTCTGTGCAAATCTGTATAGTAGCTATTTATGAAAGTACTACAAAATTAGCTGAACAATACATAATACACTTAACCTCATTAAAATATTAATGTTAAAGTGAAAGCAATGCTATCCTAACACTTTTGAAAACTTGCGTTTGCATGATGGTATAAGTAATTTTATTAGGAGCTATTTAAAGCCTTAATAAGTAAGTATAACACAATACTAGGGAATTCGTTTTAAACTTAGCTTTTGTGTGGCATACATAATAACTTAACGTACTCATTTAATGAGCTTCATTAGCGTTTAAATGACATGTAGCATCATAAAATGAAACCAATCCTATGAGGTGATCAGGTATATTATGCGTTAATTTAATAATTGCAAAATCCTGTATGCTTTCTCCATGACAGGAGTGTTACGTAGCAAGATGAAGTCGCCTCGATCTTTAAATATCATTAGACGCTTTTGTTTTAACCTGAAAAACGTACCTGAATCAATCCAAAAGTAGAGAAAATATGTTGTTTTAACTGGAAGACTGATTTCAATTAGTGGAACTAAAGTAAACAGTTTTGGTTTAAATAATTGTCTTAAGTAGTAGACACGCGTATATAAATCCCTACGTACATATCTCGTTTGGATGTTAATCTTAAGCATGTTTAGCATACCAAAAGACATGTAGAGCAAACAATGTCAAAATAAATTTCAAACAAACGTAGCAGGTAGCCGGCACGTGCGTGTAAAGTCATACTAACAATAGTCTTATAAACACCTCCGCTACAATTGTTCTTAGCTTAGCTAAAATGAACTTGCTAACGAAAATGTGGATTCAATTAGTAGAATTAAAATTAAAAATGCTTTTTAGAAAGTTTGTAGGTGATCGGCACGTGTATGTAGACACTGACGAATACATATACTATGAAAAACTTTGTATTCTTGTTCTTAGCATACCCAAAAATATGTCTACAAAGAGGTTAATATAATTAGGCAAATAAAAATTTAAAATGCTACACAGGTAACTGGCACGTGTGTATAAGCTCTTACTTTCAGACCCCTGCAGCAGGCATTTCTTATACTTGTTCTTAGCATTCAGACAAACGTGTTTACTTAAGGTTAAATTGAATTAGTTTATTTAAAATTCCAAATGTATTCGGCCAGTGCCATACGTACGTATCTCCAATGAACGTATTTGAAATGCCTTTACTTATAGCAAACAATTTATTTTTTTATACACTTTTGCCTGGTGAGCAAGTTGCTTCTGTCACAGATTTTGAAGAAATAACTAGTTATTGGTTGTAGAAATAGTTTGCTTCTTGGTCCTTCTGATCATATTCATTTCAAAAAATGATTTTTTTCCTAACACATTCTTTAAACGCAGCATAATTTAGGAAACATTGTTTTCACAAATTTATAAATAATTTTAGGAATGCGAGGTTAGCCAAATTGAAACATGCAAGTTGGTACAACAATCCGAGATAAAGCTTGAGAAAACAATTACTTTTCTATTTAACTGTACCATTTTCTGTTTTACTGACTTGTGCGGGAAATGTGTAGGATATGGTTTTGGTTTCTTTCTGAATAAATCAAAGAAAATTAACACATATCGGAACAGAAATTTATGTTAATTCATGAATAAATTAGGCTGTTTAAACAGCATAGAACGTTTTGGGAATACTGTTTTGTGGAAAAGTATTTTAGAGAACCTGTAATGTAAAAGCATTCGTTTCTGAGACAATATCTTCAAATGCCTAGAAAATAAGTTGAACATGGCTTTAGTATTTGAAACCCATATGATAAACGTCTACCGTTTATAATAATTAAATATGTTTCGGAGGTTTTCTAATTAAATATCTGTTAAAACACCATTATCAGTCTAGTACCAGGGGGTGAAATTTCACCCCCAAAAATACACAGAGGGGGTGAAATTTCACCCCCTAAGGGGGTGAAATTTCACCCCCCTTACCTAATTAATTTTTTTTTCGAAAATTAACACAGGAGTGATTTTTTTAATTAATTAACCAAAAAATATGCAAAAATACTTATTCGATGTAGAAAAAAATTGCAGATTTTTCAGTCATAATTGCAAAAAAGTAGCATGTGTAATTACAAAGTTATGCAGAATTCAATGTTGAAATTTTTGAAATTCAATAACTCAAAAATCTCGAATTACACGGATTTGCAAATTAGTCAGGAAAATAGCAAATTTTTTGTAGATTAAGATGATATGAGTCGCACGGCTGGCGTTTTTGAAACGCAAACGACAGAAAATAAAAACTTCAAATTTTACTTGATTTTTGCATATTTTTTAAATTTTGAGGGTGTAAACTTAAAACGCCAGCCGTGCGACTCATACCATCTTAATCTACAAAAAATTTGCTATTTTCCTGACTAATTTGCAAATCCGTGTAATTCGAGATTTTTGAGTTATTGAATTTCAAAAATTTCAACATTGAATTCTGCATAACTTTGTAATTACACATGCTACTTTTTTGCAATTATGACTGAAAAATCTGCAATTTTTTTCTGCATCGAATAAGTATTTTTGCATATTTTTTGGTTAATTAATTAAAAAAATCACTCCTGTGTTAATTTTCGAAAAAAAATTAATTAGGTAAGGGGGGCAAAATTTCACCCCCTTAGGGGGTGAAATTTCACCCCCTCTGTGTATTTTTGGGGGTGAAACTTCACCCCCTGGTACTAGACTGATTATGGTGATGGGAATTTATTTTAAATTGATAAATAAGTGTTTAGGTGTTTTTATGAAGATACAAAGCTTGTTATAATATCGAGAAAGAAAGTATTTCACGTATTTGTTCAAGGAACAATGTTAGATATTCATTGTTTAATACTTAATTAAAGCAAAGATTTGTTTCCAGCAGTTAAATTGTATTTAATTCAAACATTTCTCTAGGTTTGTAAAGAAACCGTGGGAATTATTCAGTGTTGAGTATTGTTCAACAAGATTTGTAAAAAAATCGACGAAAATTGAAAACAGACAATTTTTTTTAAATCGTTTTATTTTTATAGTTTGTTTCCACAGCGGTTTTGATATATATTAGAAAAGGACCTTTTTTGCGTGTTAATAAAATACGTTTCAATCACACTGGATAATATCTTCTTTGGATCAACTACAGTAACAATGAAGTGGCTTCTACCAAAATTACAAGTATATACAGCTATACAAAACAGAACCTAATAAAATCCAACACTAGGAAGGGAATTCCCGCCACTAGTGCTTTGCAGATGGGACCATTTGAACGTCCCATAAGCAATGCATTAGCGGCGGTAATTCCCTTCCTCTTGAACGTCTCTTATACCTTTTCTAATTTCGGACAGTACATTTTGCATTTTTCAATGCTACCTTGCCAAATCTGACCGCACTACTCTACCTGACGATGTGGTAGAAAAGGTGGGATGGTTTTCTGGCTGCGTGCTTAACATAGTCAACTTTCAAGGACTTGATGTAAATTTGACGCACATTAATACACCAGTTGTCCTTACAAGATATTTTGCGACACTCTTCTTTCCCTTTCAAGTGATTTTTCCCTATGAAGTGAAGAATAAAAACCTAAGTGTACTAAGCAAATTTGTTTTTGATGGACGTCATATCGAATATGTTACACAAACCAACTACCGAGATAATGTAGCGAGAAAAATATCTAGCGCATGTCATGCAGATGTTTACTTATATCCACCAACCAGTTTGGACTATGAGATGACGTTGATACTACGACGAACTGAAAATGAAGATGACGACACTCAATCATTTCTAAAGATTCCACAAGTGTTTGAATTTCAATGGAATCTTGTGAACGTATGGAAATTCGGATATGTACCAACAGTTCCAATGTATACTCTATTTGTTGTATATTCAGTAGTTCAAGGAGCATTTGGAGGATTAGTCCCTTTGATTGATTCGGTACTTATAACTCCAGAATTACCCCGTCCGTATCATAACATCTTGTTTATTGAAAATAAGTATGCACACAAATCCAAAGTGTATGTTTACTGCAAATATTGCCCAACCTGCTCATTTGTTGTACTAAAGCCGATCAGCAGTTTAATTAACAAAATGACCGCAATAGAAACATACATTGACAAAATTGATAAGGCTAATTCTTTTTCAGTGGATGTTGTTGTGCAGCACAGCGCTCCAGATTATAGCCTAAGCCAACTAACTGTCAAGAATTTCAGAAAGGTGCTTGGACAAGTTTCCAGTGTAGACCTTGCCCAAGTTAGAAATATTTTTGGACTACTTGTTGGCCATATCATTTATTCAATGCTACCACAAAATATAACGGCATCCTTCTCGCGATCGTTTAAAAATTGGGAAACTCGAGATCTACGTTACTCAAAAAATTGCCCAACTTCGTTTAACTTTGGCAAAGCATACTCCCCAGAACTAAGCCCAGCCTTGCTTCGAACCGCAGCTACATTGGAAGCAAAGCTGGTAAACTTTACGGAAGTATCACTAGTCCTACACAAAAGTAGGCTCAGATTCGTTGCCTGTCACTATGAAAGACAATCTTGGGTGTCTGCTGCGGGTGAGCTAGTGTACGCGTTTGATGCGGCCACCTGGAGTTTGCTAATGGCTTTAATTATTGTGACTTCAATTATAATTAGCCATACTCTCACAGCGGATGCTAAGGTAACAAGTCATGTTGTAAATCCATTCATTGCTGGATTTAATTTTTGGCAGGTTTGGTGGAGCAAGGAACAAACATGTTTACTGCATCATTGACAAAAGACAAACATATTGTAAGGTATGCTACGTATTTCATTCCAATAACGTTTTTACTACTAAGCAACGAATACAAAGGGGATAAAATTACAAGATTAACAGTAGAAGCCCCTTTGGTTGCATTTGACAAATTTAGCAAACTTCTAGCCAATAACTTCACGGTGTACGTACTACCACAACTTCTAAGCAAAAACGAGATAAGCCAACATCTTGACGAGCAGGTTAGCAAAAGTGTGAGAATTGACAGACGGCAGGAAGGTCCTCATGAAGCATTTTTTGTGGTGTCCGAATTTTGGCATCGCCTAATGCTTCAACGGAAAACTTGGTACAAATTAATAGATGTAATGGATGAACTTTCAGAACAAACAAAATCATTTGTAAAAAACACAACTATTTCCAAACTGGAAAAATGTTTCCAACTTTTCCCGTAATTATAATGACGACTTCCGCAAACTGGTTGTTCCGTATATGGAAAAATGTAATAGGGCTGGGGTAATACTAGACGAAAACGTTGCTAAAGTTGTGCACGCTAACTTGAGTAGAGGGAAAAAACCAGTATATCTTGGCGAGGAAGTCGTTCATGAAATTGTAACAGGTTATAAACTGCATGGCCAGTTTCCAAAGTTTGTCTACGAAAGAATTCACCGGTTTATTGAAACAGGTATAACTGCTTGGTGGCAAAGATATGTGGACTTTACACTTGTTCAACTTACAAATTCACAAAAGAATAATTTCGAAGATTCCTACAGTAACAAAAATTTAGCTGAAAAAAGTAAGGCAGGATTATTAATGTTATGTTTTATTCCGAGTGTTGGCCTGGGTTTGGCTTTTCTGATATTTCTGTTGTTAGAAAATCGCATAGAAATTATTTGCCTAAAAGGTGACGAGAAAATGTCAATGCTGGTAACGTATAAAAGACGAAAATAAATTGGGTTGTGGTACAAATGCGACTGCTTACAAAGCTTTAGCGGTGGTAGTGTTTATAAGTAAACTTTAGATTAAACAATGCAAACAATATATGTAACTAGAACCCAACATTTTAAAAATATTTTAAAGGAAGAATAAGAACACATAGATATATATAGTTGCAATTAGATATTATCAAAAATTTACACGCCTCAGTAATGTACATGTGTGAAATGTGGGTGACTATTGTAATTTTGTTTTACCGACTAACCTGCACCTAAAGGCACAAAGACAAATTGAGAGATTGCAATCTACAATTACATTATTTTACGACTAAGTTGAAATGGTGAGGTTATAATTATTTACAGTATAAGGCTTGCTTGCTTTAATGAAAATTATGTAATTCAAATTGCTTTATAAATAAATGTATTAAATAAATCACGCAACTCAGAAATTATTTCACCACAGCAGAACAAGAACCTATAAATATACATGCTACATGTTAATCATGCTAAACAGGTTATTGTGTTATAAGGTTTGCAGTGTTGTAGGCAGTTTTTAAGTTCATATCGACTCTAGCGGCGAGCATCTTTTAATGTTTTACCGTAGATGATTAATAAAGTTTCCCATTCATTTCTCATGAAATGTTTAGTAATGTTTCAGTTATATGTTTTTAGTAGTCGTATACAACACTATACCAAGTCAGCAATTAAATTAAATCAGATTAGGATTTGTCAGCTCATGTACGAAGGGTTTGAATTCTTTTAGATTATTTATTACATTGTATTATATACTTTGTAAAACAGTAACTATATATGCTATAATTGGAAGGCATTATTAAGTTAACAAAAAAACGATAACTACACTATCCATATTTCAAGCATCATTTATCATGTAGCACCACTAAAAACGTTCTTTTATCAAATACGTAAATTGACAGTTTTTTGAACAAGGACTAAATTTTACTCACAAATTAGACAGAAATTTGATAGCTTGCCAAAGTAAAACTTCAGAAACCGAACAATTTGAGATGTGCTTTCATCGCTCTTATCAATTTTCTCTGGAACATGCTTAGGCATCTTGAAATTCGCATTTTCCCGCAACATTGATGTTGGAACCACTTTCCAAATTGCCAATATTACCTGCGCAACTGATGGCTAAAAATATCTACTGTCATTTCTACCTTGGCCTTCAAGACTTGCAATGGCAATAGCGCAATAATCATCCGGTGTCTGAACCTTGTTTTAATACAAAAGCACAAAAGAGTTAAATCCGTCCGTGGTCAAAATTATCTGAAATGTGTTCCTGGCTGGGTGTTTTGCAATGCCGTAATAATGCGATACGTTATTCCATGTACACACAGCAAAAACTTTAAGAGGACCGTGCATTTTAAAAGAGGCTTGGGAAATATCGTTCGATAGTCTGTCCACTGGACAGTGTGCAGTAAATGTTTGTCCTGGCCTACTGCAAACGTTATATTTCCTCCTTTTTCTGTTCGAAGCTCTGTGCGCATAGCCATAACGTAGAGAAGTTGAAAGTACGAAACGCAGTAGATGCTAATATGATATTGGTAATCTAATTCGGAAAAAAAGTAAGTGAACTGATTTACTGATAAATCAGCAGAAATAATTTGAAAGCTAATATATTGTTTTACAGACTTACTGAGCACAATACTAAGCATGCCATCCTCGTCAACGTACACTGAGTTGTTTCCCAAAGTAGTTAAATTTAAATCCCAGCTTTTGTTCTATACCTCGTCTATTTATAAGACAACAATTTTGTTGGTTGCATGGCAAATACTCCTCAAGAGGTACTGATGCATCTACAAAATAGGTTTGCGCCGACAGTATTACCAAAAAACAAATTTCAACAAACCGCACAAGTTTTCCTTGTTTTTTAGAAATCATTTTGTTAAAAAATCTGCTTGTCAAAAACTGTGCTGTTTGCTTGGATTCATTTGAAACACTGTCAGTTTTAGCATGTCATAAATTCAATTTATACAAAGTATGCGGTTGGTACTCTCAACAGCAGACCCCAAGAAAACATGTAATTAATAGCTGGAATTAAAAAGTGCAACGACTTGTTTGCGAACTTGACAGATTGCGCATGAAAATAATTCTCCCTATTAAAGCAATCAAGCCAATTGCATAGTGTGTGGTTAGTTGAACTTTGATGTCGATGCAGTTGAGTGCTGACGTAACTTATTGAAGATGAGCATACCGAATAGCAACAAAGTGGGGCTGTTTTCGACCGTGGCCCGTAAAAAGACCCAACGTAAAAAGACCCAACGTAAGAATCCACAATTTTTGAGACCCAAACGTAAAAATCCACAATGCGTAAAAAGACCCAACGTAAAAATCCACAATGCGTAAAAAGACCCAACGTAGAAATCCCCAAATAAAATTCAGAATTCATACAATAACCAGCATAAATAATAAATAGGATTAAAGGGTAAACAATTGGTAAATACATAGTCAAAATGTCGGTTTTTACGCATTGTGGATTTTTACGTTTGGGTCTCAAAAATTGTGGATTCTTACGTTGGGTCTTTTTACGTTGGGTCTTTTTACATGAGACCATGTGAAGCATGTACGTTTGCTTTTGATCTAGGTGATTTCCAGGGACAGGCATTAACACTAGACGTTCCGAGGTACCCTTTTACCTCACTATGTATGCTGATATTCAAAACCAGTAGTTGGGAAGCACGTTAGCATCCTAAAGAACTGCATTTTTGGGCGTGTTGTGTCTGGCGATATTCTATTTCTAATATTACAGAGCACATACATAAATGCAGATATTTTATAAGCAAGGCCAACAGATTGCATCCTGTGCATAAATTTGCATCTTGCCAGAAACGACATATGATGGCTAGGTAAAATCAAAACTAGACGGTATGGCAACTTGTGTTCTGAAAATTTTGACACAATAAATTCATATACACAATAAAATCTTTTGCATAAATTTGCTTCCTCGAGAAATATTGCATAAATGTGCATCTTAGGGGAAATATTGTATAAATTTGCATTTTTTGATAAATATTTTTTGCAAAATTTTGCTATTTTACGAAAAAATTAAAAATAAATGTAAAAAGGGAACCATTTCGGGTTTCTACAATTAAAGTGTAGCTGCTAAGCCAAATCTGAGCTTATATACAATTTGTTTACATATGTCGGTATGCAATTTCCAACCTCAAAATTTTTTGAAACAACTAAACAAGACATCAAAAAGCACCACAGATAGTCAAAATGTCGCAGTGTAAAGCTAATTAAATTAAGAAAGACAACTAGAATTCCGGAAATTTATTTGTCTATCTGGCTTAATTAAAAAATTATATATTAAGTGCGCTTATTGTAAGCAGAGGCGTTTTGTTCTGCACTGACTGCTTAGGAAAAATTAGTGCCAAGTAAGTTAGTCATCTAGAATATTCTCTCACAATAAAATATCAGAATCTTACGAAAAATATATGCGATAGTTTTTTTAATTGTCAGTCACTCTATAAACTTTAGAATTTAGAATTACTTTGATGAAATAATTTTCCATTTCCATATACCCTTGATTTAATACACATTTAGACGTGTGAATAAAATTGCATAAACATGCATAATCTAAAAAATATAATTGCATAAATCTGCATCCCTCGAAGAATAAATTTGCATCCTGTGAAGGAATAAATCTACATCCGGCTGTTGGCCTTGTTTATAAGTAAACACGTGTAAGCAGGAGCAATAAAAAAATTGAAAAGATTGGCCTCATTATTGGGTGAAAGTGTGGGTATATTTACTATTTTAAAAGCTGTTTAAAAGCTGACCCCATGACGTTTTATGTTGCTGAGCTTTTAACGAAGAGCCAGTGGTATTGTTATTTACGGTATAGTTGTAACTAGAAGGTATTTACAAACTGAATTTTGGATATATCCATCTAATCACAAAACAATGGTACACGTGGCTTGCCTTTCCTTTTATTTTTGTTTGCCAGGGTTTTTTTTCTGCTTGTGTTTTGTGTCTTACAAAACAACAAGTTACGTAAGACAAACAACAACGTTACGAGCAAAAAACTACTTAACCTTGTGTTCAAATAATCTAAAAATATCCTCACATTATATTGACCTATAACAAATTTTATAATGTATTGAAAATACAATATTTTGTAGTATGGTTCTGGACTGGTTGTAGCGTAGTTGGTACGTTGGATTTATAATCGTACAGTTGTAAAAGCTTTAACCCTTCCAAACCTTTGACGAAGATTTGTAGTGGTACAGTATGCTACGCTGGTAGTCCACTAAAATTTTCTTGAGCTAATACAGATTTGAAAAGCCGACTCATCTCTTGATTTCTAGGAAATGGGTTGCTGGCTATTGAAAGTTTACACAAAAGTGGAGCTTTGTCACTAGAGCGGACACCCAAACGTAGGTATTGCGCAAGATATATATATGGCATAATTTTGAAGTTGTGATCTTCAAAGCAAAAGAAAACTACCTATTTATTACGAAAAAGTGAATACCTACGTTTTGTTGTAAACAGTTACTAAGAATGCAATCACGAAATACTTGTTATGCCTTCAATTGTGTACATGAATCCTTGGAATTCAAACAATAGTATTTGCATATTCAAAAACAAGCAGCAAGTTTGTACTTTTACACTATGATGACCGTTGTAAGCAAAATCCAAAACATTTAGGCAATATTGAATTTACAGTGAGCTTACAACTGCTAATATTCTTTCTCTGAAATCCGTCATATTGTACTAATCTTACCTATTCTCTTAGTCTTACCACTCAAAATTTATACCTTCAAAACAATATCAAATCGAATCAAAAAATTCAATTCCCGAAGTAAAACCATTCTGAATTTCATCATAAAGAGTTTTCTAAACGATGAGAAAAACGACAAACCTTCTTTACCTCATTGTTTTCCGAAACAACATAAAAAGTTGCAAGAAACATCACACAAGCTTCCCAGCTACTTTTATGATTCTCAGGTTTGACAAGTATTTAAAGAAAAATGCAAAGAATCCTTAAAACTTTACAAAGCCAAATGCTTATACAAAGTAGTTTCCTGCTAAAAGATGTTTGAGTAGGACAGAAAATTATGCAGACGGATACACTTCATCATAAATGGGTCCATTGCAAAGCTGCAAACTAGTTAACCATTTGCAAATGGTCTGTTGCCAGGTAGAGCGGAATAATAACGAACTTGAGTTTCTATAATTTTTTCATTAGAGAATAATTTTGGTTCATTTGGAACTCAGTAGAACTTTCTTGGTGCAAACTGCAACAACTGGAACACAGTATTCCACATTGTGAATCCTATGAGGCACTTCAACAACCTTTTGGAACATCTTTTGAATCACTTGAAACATATAGTACACTTTCACTAGAACCATTTGCTACACCGCATGAGCTTGTGGGTTTTACAGCGTTCATTTTCGGTACTATTTCCGTTAAATTTCTCTAACGGTCGGTACTTTACTCTAACATGAAAATAAAACAATAACGCCACTGTCTTTGTTAAATCACACGATTCTTTTCTGAAAATCAGACTTAAGAAACTCATGTTTTGCACGTAAACGTGCAAATTTGGATTGAGTTTTGTAAATAATTGTTTCTAATTTTATAAAATTTAGTAATCAAACCCTTTTTAAGTTTTAGCCAAAAATTTTGTTATATTTGTACCTGAAAATCCCCTTCTATAAATTTTATTTGTATAATCAAGTGGGTAATTCAATCTTTCTGTAATAATATTGTTTTTTCAATTCTTACCTAAAACCGTGCAGCAATATATACACGTGCTTACTAAAAATTGAACGCTGAGAAAGCAATAAAATTAAGAAGCTATGGTTAAGCTTAATGCGCAGTTAGTTTTAAAAGGGAAGGTATATGTAAATGGGACACAGTTTGAATGTACCAAGTCACTTACTGTAAAACTAACAAGTGGGAGCGAATTTGAAGAAGACATTTTATTCAATTTAACAGTCGTCGGGTAAATCCAAAACTTTACTCGAAATTATTTCACTGTTGCTTTACCTACCTAAAATACAACATAATTCGAATAAATTAGCTAAACCCTTGATAATATTTCTTTGTGTATGTAAAAAGATGCAAACTCAATGTCGCTTCCATCAAAAACAGCAGCTGAAAACATCATGTACCATGTTCTTTAAACCGTATAGAACTTAAAGCTTTTTGAATAAAAAGGAATTCAAATGAGTAGACGTGAAGCAGAAAAACGGTACAAGCTCCAAACGTAATTGTTGGACAATGGTTGCAAATATCTCCCTCCACCGTCTGGCTAAAGCCTGGAAACGTTATCCTAACCCTCCATTCATTTCAGCGAGCAGTCTAGACCCGTCACATGTGTGAGGGCAAATTCACTAGAAATATTATAAGTGCAAAAGTCTTTCCAAATATTTAGTGCTATCATATATTGAGTAAAACGTTTGTGCTAACATCTTTGTACTCGTCGTATCTAGAACCTGCATTATATTATCCAATGCAATATCTTCACTAAGCCCAAACATACTTTCAACATGAATTATAATTCTTTGGCAAGGTTTCAACTGTTGTTTGCAAAATTTTAATAATAATTTACCTCGCCTCAAATTTAGAAACTTATCCGTCACTGTAGTTATTACCCACGCTAAGATGTGCACTATAACAGCATGATTTATTACTATAACATCCACAATTCCTAAAGCCAAAATGCGATTAATTTCCGAATTCCAACAAACCAGAATACCGGACCATTTAGTTAGCTTCGGCTTTTGCAGCAGCTGTTGCTATGAACCAACGAGCCGCTAGCATTTCATCCCAAATATATTTCATGTTAAGTATTGTATTTTTCCTAACTTTCTCCAGCATTCACGTTCAGACTCTCACCGATTGCAGAACTGCAGCTTTCACTTGGAGCAGACTAGTGCTTACATATTGTATTATACACATGTTAATGAGAAAAGAATTTTTTTTATTTAGAGCATTTTCGAACACTACACAAACTGATCCAAGTCTACCTTAACATACACACATCCAATACTATTGACAATTATATCACTTTGTCATACTGCATCTTTATAGTTATTGTGAAATATGCTTGTATGAAAGCAAAGTGGAATAAGGTGAAGAGTAGACAAGACAAGAGGTTTAGGCAATTGATACCCCATCATATTCATGTGGTTTACGTATTATAAGAACTTGTTCTGATTTAAACACAAGAAATACGGAACTAAAGAATTTGATGGCTAAGTTTCAAAACAGAATGTATCCTCAAACCATTTTACAAAATGCCATGCAAGTACTTGAAACCATTAATAGAAACGAGCTTTTAAAACCAAAATCCACAATATTAAGAACATTTCTATCATTTCACAATCCAAATTTACTACAGCAATTCGAATATAATGATACAAATGCCATTCCGAGAAATTGTTCACTTCTCGTACTACCTTTTTACAAAAACATACATGCTTACAATATCTTAGTAAAACAAGCAAACAAAACAACAACAAAAAATGCAACAATGCTAGAATTCGTGCATGTGTTGAAAAGGTAGATATTATGATAGCGTTTTCAATACCAAACTCAGTACAAAGATTCGTTGACAAGTTCTCATTGACAATGAATGGTGGGTAGCAGACCAACTCTGTATACTTGTCTATAGTCAAATATCTACGCGCGTATTTCTGTTTACCTTTCTGTATGCATCCACAATGTAGTAAAAAATCTTGTCTTTCTTCAATGTACGGAAAGCACAAGAGCAAGAAGGAAGTTTTATTCTGGTGGTCAAAAATAAAATAAGTATTTAATGTCAAAGGTTATACTTTAAATATTTTGTGTCATTATAAATTTATCTAGTTTGCAATTTATTGTATATTTAACGGGTATATATTTTTGCCATTACACACAGAAAACGTTGTGACCATCTGAATATTATGTAACTTTTTTACAATTTGATAAAGATAGCCACATTTATTTTACTAACAGGTAATAATTTATAAATTGTATATCATTTTAAATACTACATGATTCCATACGAAGTTTTTTATTTTGGTCTAATTGTAAAATAGTTTTTATGAACTGTAAGCTGCCTGATGATGTCAATAAAATAAAGACGAAACCGGTCGCGGGACAAATCAGCAACCAAAGTGACAGAAGCCATTACTACAGTTTATTTAAAACAGCATAACAGAATGAACTTTATTTAAGAAATGGCTGAACTTTTATAACATAGTTTGAGCACAGAAAAGCTGTGCTCAGACAAATTTACATAATGACTAGGAGGACGGTGAGGCGGCTGCTCAATTATAATTTGGGTAGCTGCCGAGCTGCTGCAAACATATTTTACAGTTATCATGAGTTTACTATGCATTTATTCTATGGCGATGCCAAAGATGATTAACTACATATTAAAAACATAAGTATTTACTGAGCCAATTATTGCTCACAAAGAAAGCATGTACGACGGAATCAACTACTTACAATTAGACTTGAAGGCCATGCTTCTAGTAATACAGTACAATCCAAAACTTGAGAACAATCAAATTTGCCCAATATACGTTGACTTTTGATACTCATAGACCAACCTTCGAAAAAATGATAAACCATTTCGTTCTTTTTGCATGAGCTGCAAATCTTATTGGATTTCCAATGAAACAGCAAAAATGGAACTTTAGGTCCCGCTGTATATTTTTAATTAAACAATTTATGATATAGTATATTTTATACGTTTGACAAAATAGAAAAAAAGACTTTCGAAAGTTTGATTTTGTCTTATTTTCAGCGGGCCAACATATAGTACGTTTTTAAGCATTTTCTAAAGGTAGTTTGTTGCTTATGCATTTTATAATACTTAAGTTCAGATATTCAGAAATCAGAACGGCAACGCTTACGGGAAGCAAAATAACATCTACACACTTGAATTGTATCTGGTGGAAAAAGTAAAATCTCCATATTCTTCTTCATATGCCTTCTCCCGGTTTTCTTATGCCTGCGTGTACCATACAGCATTTCTTGATGGCGTTTATCGGTGGGCAATTTTCAATCGGCTAAGCAACGTAGTTCAAAGCACAGTACATGTAATCAAGCCAGTCGCTTCATCATTCATTATAAATTTTAGTATGAGCTTGCGATAAACAATTTTCATATAGATTTTTTCGGATCAATGACTTTTACTTAATTGTGTAAGATAACTTTTTATTAGCAATTGTAATGAGGAAACCAAAACCTACGAAATACTTTTTGAAGTAAGTGGAAGGGAAATTGCGCAAAGTTGCTTCATTTTCTTCATCCTAAATTTACTGAAACATGCAGGAGCTACCGTTTTTTTATTATAAAAAATGTCCAAAGCCATGTTTACCATGGTAAGGTGCTTTAGAGGTCAAATGTCAAAACCGCATATTATCATTAATAGCTTTTGAACAATAATTTCAAACAGAACTATGCTATAGGATATAACAGGCCACAAGCCAGCAGATACATCAAATCCACGAAAGAAATAACATATCACATAAAACCAAGGTGGTAATCAGTGAGAGGCAGACATGTTCTCGATTAAAAGGTTAAATGTAGTTCATCAGGCTTTTGTATTGACACAGTGTTACACTGCAGTCATGTAAAAATTAAATATGTTTAGAAAACACGCCGCCCAGTTCATTGGCTATATGTAAATCCAATTTACCAGGTTATGCATGTTACATATTGTAACAAAAAAACTTGTGTACAATAATATGGCGTTGCTGTACTTAAAGAATCACTATCAAAAGACTAAAATTAGAAGCAACCCAATCTACACATGTTAACTTCAGTGTTTCAAGCATTGATTTTGTTTATTTTTTTACTTCGTTCTTGTTATCATTTAAGTCACTAATTGCAACGCTATTTTAATGGAAATCAAATTAGACAAAGCAACAAATCAAGAAGTCTGAAAATGCAAACGGCTTTTATCGTACACATTTTCTCTACACAACTTGCTTCACATCAAGAACGCACGTCAGACCCAGTCGTTGCAAAGAGCTATTTTAACTCATTGGATGCTACTAAAAGTTCACTTTTATTTACTTCTAAAGCAAGTGACTTGCTACAATCTAGGTTTATCACATGTGACTATTCATTCACATTTCTAAACTAATTAGCATAATCTTGGCTAACCAAAATTTCTTAATTATGGTTCTTTGACAGTATTATTCTCGGTATCCACGTGTAAGTTTACTGTGCGGTACTAGGAGAGACTAAAAATTGAACTTAACACACAGCTGAAATTACAAACTTTTTATTGCATAAAAGTCAAATTGCAGATTTTTTCCATAAATATAAACTATGCATGCAACAGTGACGAAATTGTACTTTTATTGCATATAAATTTGAGGTTTTTGGTTTCGTGATGCTCTACTGTGTAACTTGTATCATTATTACATTAACATTTATGATTTTTTTGAAGCCCAATATGTTACGCTTTAATCAGGTAGATAGTTAGTGTTACATGAGATTTTAGATAGTTTTACACTTTTCTTCCAGCAAATATTAATCATTATCAATGAAAAAATCACTGAACCCGGAATCACTGTGATCGGAACCCGGAGCAAAATTGCGATTGGTTCAAAAAGTTTATAACAGCCATTTTATACACCTTAAAGCCTTTGGACTATTTTACTTTTGGTAAAGTCTTTTTGGTTCGTTACTTAAGCATATTGATATTTGTCAGTCTGATTTTCTGGGACTCATATAAACAAACGGAGAGTATAATAAGTACCTCCTGATTGTATTCCTGGTATTGTTTACTTCCAAAGGTGGGTATTTATTTTTACCCAATAACCCAGTCGTTTCCCGTTCTTTTGAAGATTTCAATTTCAAAACAATATCATACAGCTTTTGCCGACATCACATCGTCCTGTTCGCTCATGTAATAAGGCCCTCACTAATGTGAATAGTTTGCCTAGCCTACCATGGCTTTCGTGCAAGTCAAAAAGATGAGTTGGGTTTCTACCTCTGTGCTGACATTTTATCAAGGTTTTTAGGGTACGCCGTTGTACCTACGTTGATTTTTTCAGCGCCGTGTTTTTCGGAATTTTTGCGATTACACAGTTTTTTCGTTGCTTCAACAGAAATTGAATCTAGAATTCCCTGCTGGCGTGTTTAATAAGGCATGAAATGAAGGGAAATTCCTTTTTTGAACACATTTATATTGGAACTACCAAGTTATAAAAAAGCAGTATTATTGAAATTTAAGAAAGAATAATAAAAAACCAGTTCTTAGCGAACTAATACAGAGAGCTGAATTGACTGGGGTATTATGTATTTAGTGAACTGCTTGTATTCATATTCGAAGTTAATGCAATCAGTTTATATTTCTTTCATTATTATTTGGAAAGGCGTAAATTCTTACAAAACAGGAGAAAATGTAATGTTACTATAGTATTCTAGCGTTTTTTGCAACGAGTAAAATCTGAAAATGCAAAAGCATACGTTTGTTTACATAATATTTCATATTATGCTCTAAAGTTACAAGAATAACTACAAAGGACAATAGATTTACGTATATTAAATCATGTGTCCTGGATAAAAATTATATTGTATAGGAAACGTTAGAAATACATACATTTCTAGATGTTTTAGTAGTCTGTCTTTTCACACGTTAGATACCTTTTTATGGACATTTAGTTTTGAATTGTTCAATACTTCAAGTATTGTATAATTTGTTATGCTTAACAGAAACAAACTTTTTAAGCATAGAATAAACTGTGAGTAACACCACGAGCTTGTTGACACCTAAAAAAAATTTTTGCTTGAATTTTCAAAACTTTTATGTTGTTAGGAAGTATGAGTGCCCAAAACACGGTGTACCAAGTTTCAGCCCCATATCGTCGACGATAATCGATTAGGCGCTTTCGCGAAGCATGTCAATTTTGACTAGGCGTCTTCGCGAAGCATGTCAATTTTGCCAAAGCGCTTTCGCTAAACATGTCAATTTTGATGAAGGCACAACGCAACTTGTCATGAGCCTGCGAAAAGGGCACAACGCAAAATCTGGGGCAAAATGAGCTTTTTTATTTAAAAGAAAGCCCATTCATTTCTGCACATTTTCATGCCTCACACATATGTAGCGGGCAAACAAAACCGGCAAACAAAATACTGAGAAATCTTGTGCTGTTGAGACAGCTGAATCAACTCTTTAGTGTGTTTGTCAGCGTTGATTGTTTTGGCGAAATAATTTGTATATTTATAGAATCAATTACTCTCGTATAAAAAGTTAGTTTTCGAAAATTGACCAGATTTGGAATTATGACGATAAGGGAGACGCCAAAAATTCCTGATGCTTGTAGTAATTGTGATTTTCTTCCTAAACTAGGTTTTTTGCGATGTGCCCTTTTCGCAGGCTCATGACAAGTTGCGTTGTGCCTTCATCAAAATTGACATGTTTAGCGAAAGCGCTTTGTCAAAATTGACATGCTTCGCGAAGACGCCTAGTCAAAATTGACATGCTTCGCAAAAGCGCCTAATCGATTTTCGTCGACGATATGTCGTTGTGAGGCGGTAAGGCAACGCCTTAAATTTTAAGTGCTCGAAAATTGAAAATTCGCTAATATCTCGGATTAGAAGTAAAACTGGTCGATGATACTTTTTGCGATAGTTAGGTATCGTGGGACCCTGTATTCTGTTACAACCGTACATATTGACCAGTTTTTGCATTTTTGCAAAAATCGTTTTTTCAAAATTTTCGGGGGTTTTTTGAAATCTTTTGAACTAATTTCTATGCGTTGTTTAGTTTCATGGCGGATTTTAACAAATGCCCATCTTAAAAAATGCCTGCTCTATACACCGCAAGAAACTGTTTTCAAAAATATTGTGATTTGCAAAAGTTATGACCAGAAACGTAAAACAACAAGAATTTTTCGCAAATTTCACCGACACTTAAAACCGTACAACTTCC
Source organism: Entomobrya proxima (assembly GCA_029691765.1). Lineage (NCBI taxonomy): Eukaryota > Metazoa > Arthropoda > Collembola > Entomobryomorpha > Entomobryidae > Entomobrya > Entomobrya proxima. Next base: position 49,011 of record JAIQCH010000029.1, read on the forward strand.
GTTTTTATTATCAGATTTCTTCAAAAATACACTTAAATGAAAGCCAGACGTTTAATTTACTAGAATAAATAGAAAGTTGTACAGTCCGAATGGTTTTAATTCAGTTGTAGGGAAGAATTCACAAAATTCAGTTGCAAACAAAAATGGTACCATTGTTAAAGAACACGAAATAACTTTCCAAATTAACCGAATTTCAAAAATTCAAAAAATACCCATTTTTATTATTGCAATTACCTACAACTTGGTACCGCAATCACGTGATTCTGACATACCAGTGACGAGAAAATCCTCCAAAGATTTTTGCAAAACGCCAAATTCGAAAATTTCAAAAATCCAATTGGTTGCAATATTTCGTCAAATATCTCATTTTTAGGAATTGTATTCACCAAAAACGAGTATAACTCAGTCATATTAAAAGTTGTGACAAGATAAGTCGAAAAATTTCAAAAACACGAAATTTTGAAATTTTCGAATTTGGCGTTTTGCAAAAATCTTCGGAGGATTTTCTCGTCACTGGTATGTCAGAATCACGTGATTGCGGTACCAAGTTGTAGGTAATTGCAATATTAAAAATGGGTATTTTTTGAATTTTTGAAATTCGGTTAATTTGGAAAGTTATTTCGTGTTCTTTAACAATGGTACCATTTTTGCTTGCAACTGAATTTTGTGAATTCTTCCCTACAACTGAATTAAAACCATTCGGACTGTACAACTTTCTATTTATTCTAGTAAATTAAACGTCTGGCTTTCATTTAAGTGTATTTTTGAAGAAATCTGATAATAAAAACGGAAGTTGTACGGTTTTAAGTGTCGGTGAAATTTGCGAAAAATTCTTGTTGTTTTACGTTTCTCGTCATAACTTTTGCAAATCACAATATTTTTGAAAACAGTTTCTTGCGGTGTATAAAGCAGGCATTTTTTAAGATGGGCATTTGTTAAAATCCGCCATGAAACTAAACAACGCATAGAAATTAGTTCAAAAGATTTCAAAAAACCCCCGAAAATTTTGAAAAAACGATTTTTGCAAAAATGCAAAAACTGGTCAATATGTACGGTTGTAACAGAATACAGGGTCCCACGATACCTAACTATCGCGAAAAGTATCATCGACCAGTTTTACTTCTAATCCGAGATATTAGCGAATTTTCAATTTTCGAGCACTTAAAATTTAAGGCGTTGCCTTACCGCCTCACAACGACATATGGGGCTGAAACTTGGTACACCGTGTTTTATGCACTCATAGTTCCTAACAACATAAAAGTTTTGAAAATTCAAGCAACAATTTTTTTAGGTGTCAACAAGCTCGTGGTGTTACTCTGTAATAAACGAAAATGAAGAAATGTAAACAAATGAGGATACATGAGAAAACGTCCTTATCAGTTGCTGCTGTAATACTTAGATGTCTTCTTCTATTATATTTTGGTGACTCGTAGTTCAAAATAATTGGTTATTTGGATACGAATATGTGTTAATGTATTATCAGAATTGCAATGGTAATCTATTAGAAGTATAGTTTATTTACATAGGTAGCTTTATTTACGAAGCTTATTGTAAACTTAAACGCTAAAAAAGTTGCATTGAATACACATTATGACAAGGTGCATGTATCCCACGTACACGTCCCGTCGTAGTTATTGTCATGTTTGGGACATTAAGACTTTGTTTTAAAGTACGATTGACTATAATGAAAATGAATACAAAAAATTTATCCAATAGACATTAAGATAGCATTGTCGAAAACATGATTAAATCCAATATTTCATACAGGACGGCCCTAATGAATTATAAGTTACTCATTTAAAAAGTTCTAGCCAATAAAAAACGTTTTCGATGCAAGTATGCAATAAATATGTATTTGTGCCGCTTAGTATAACTAGAAACTTATATGTCAATTATATTCCTCAACGGATGTTTCTTAATATTTTGCAATATACCATCGGCTTCGTTTACGGGTGTTTGAACCTATATGTAAAGATGATAAACTTGGTTTATTCTCTATCATGAACAAAAATGAGGCTGACTGCTAGGGTCCGGAGTCTTTCAGGAATGAAAGGAAAAAAGTCTTTCATTCCTTTCATTACCCTTTCATTCACTGAAAGGAATGGAAAGGAATGACGTTTTTTCAAAACCAATAATGAAAGGAAAGGAATGAAATGGAAGCCTGAAAGGAATGGAATGGAAAGGAAATGAAAGACTTGAAAGGAATCCGTTCCTTTCAAATGCAAAATTTTGCAAAGTATTTAAATTGGTCAAAAACATAACTCCAATAATTGCAAATTGATAAATATATCCAATAAATCCTATTTTTGCATTTAATTAACAAAAACTGAGTAATTTTTTGGTTATTTAACTTAGTGTGATATTATTGTGTTAAATTATGCCAGTCGTGTTTGAAATTGAATCCAATTCAATTAAAGTGAATAATTGTTAATTAAACTTGTTTTGATAACAATTTACTGAGTTTTGGTATGTGTTATACCATTTGTAATCGTAAATTGAAAATTATGCATGTTGAAAGACATTCGTCATTCCTTTCCATTCCTTTCCTTTCATTCATCTGAAAGGAATGAAAGGAATGAAATTTTTCAAAATCTGAAAGACTTTGAAAGACATCATTCCTTTTGAAAGACTTTGAATGAAAGGAATGACAATAATGAAAGACTTTGAAAGACTCCGGACCCTACTGACTGCCTTGTTGACAAACCTTTAAAAAATATTCACATTTCAACGACGTGCAACGTTTCACCATTTCCTAGAAGTTCATGATGTCAATCTTTGTCCAACTTTTTAGAGGGATTACGTTTATGTAATATGACGTGTATTCAAAGTGTTATTGGATTGACAGTGGACACAAGGCGCCATTAAGTGGGTGGCTGACTTTTAGAAATCTCAGGTACGAAAGCGCGCATCACAGCCACGGTTAAGATATAAGACAACATACTTTGCCGAATGCGTAAACCGAGACGCGTAACCAACATACTCATAGCTTCCATTTAACTAGATCAAAAGCTAAGGAACATGCTTTAGATCTATATAAACTACAACCTACGCCAGAATTCCCGTTGCTTGTGTCTTTCCAACAGTCGAAAAACGAAAGCACACGCTACACATGTACCTCCACATTCAGTTTTTGAACTAAAGTAAAAGTAGTGCAGTTTTGCACACAGTTTCCTACATGTAAAAAAAGGATAATGAAGAATTTTACAGTACTCAAGTCACGCTGGCAAAGTGGGTATCTATACACGCTTATAATTTCGATTTGAACCCAGGCTCTTATCACTTTTCGTAAAGATATGCAATGGAGTTTATAAAGTAGATTGAAGTTAAGGCAGTATGTTTTGCTGAGATAAACATAATGGGCTCTAACAATGTTTATCATCATTACAGGAAAATGATGTCGTTGTTGCTGCTCCAATCGCTGGCATTTGTATATATTTTGTACGTAGTTTAACTAACGATTTAGGTTGAAAGATATATAATCATATCTATATTTAGAGAAATGAAAAGTAGAAATGAAATTTAAATGGATTTGTAGAAAAACCATCAATCGCATATATATTTATGCTGTAACGACTATGCTTCAGGTTTGTGTTTGCAAGTCTTACCATTCATTTTTTGCTTTTGATTTTATTACCACAGCCAAACAAGTTTAGGCTAATAACACACTACAAAACAAAAACATTTTTGGAGGGAGGACCTAATCCAGTAACTAGTTTCAACAGAGGTCAGTAAATCAACAATAATATGCATATAACTGCCCCTACCATTCCATACAATGCATTACAAGATTTGTGTTTGTCCATTTATTTGCGTTTAAAACTGAAGTTTCACTAGAGATTTTTATACATTAAGTTTATAGTTAAAGGACAACTGTATAAACCATTGATCTAGCAAAAAAACTTTATCACATGCAACAACATAAATACATTAATGTTTTCATCAAACAAACAGTAAAGTGACAAAACTTGAGATTTAAAATGTGACGTAAGAAAAATTGAGGTAAACGTTTTCATTCGCAGGTTGGCAAAGTAACACTTTAACACCATTCTATTTTAAACTGCAAAAAATTGCTAAATATTTGCAACATAAACTAAAGTACAGTTGCGATGACTGCCTGGAATTTGATTATACCGGATTGATTTAGAAAACCAATTCTATTAAACTTACAACCGAGCCTTATATATATTTAGCTTGACATGGAAAGGTGTCACAATGGAAACATCAACCGAAAACGCAAGTAGATTAGAAGCCATACAAGCTATGAATCATTATCATTAACTCGCGGCTTGTACAGAGTAGCCTTTATGTAATAGTGTGATTTGTTTGCCTACGTTACTGTTACTCTCTTACCCAGGCAAATGGAGGATTAGACAGTCAAATAAGACAAAATAGCCAAACCAGGCTAGTACAGTGTTTATAGTTCCATTTTGTTTGTTTATAGTACCTTCTGATCATAACTTCCTAATAAATATTTAAAATTCGATTTTAAATTCGTTTCTCAGCTGCGAGCATTTTTGTTGGACAACTAACAGCTTTTACCAACATAGAACGCTCCAAATTGCCTACATTCTACTTGTTGGCGCTTTTGAAGCGTACACACGATAGAAACATATGCGTGCCACCTCTACACTAGAAAGGTTTTGGGGAAAAGTGATGCTTTCAATTTATCATAGCTCAGTTGACGTTGAACGTTCTTCAAGTTCACACAGCCTCTTTGCTCAACAGACGTAACTTCAATACGGGTCCCTGCATGAGATTCCCTGCAGCTTATACCTAGGTAGAAACGATGTCTTTAAACAACTTCTCAATAAACTTTCATTTCATATATAAGAAATCATCTTTGAACTTTCTTTACACGTTTATTTTAAAATCGTACATCAATTAAGTTAATTTGTTCGCTTTTTACAAAAAATAATGAAAAAAAACTACAAAGAAAACCTGGTTTTATGTAACTTTGCGCCAAAAAAACGAACAAACATTTTGCATTTATTTGAATGTAAAAGAAGGTAACTGTACAATTATGCTTGCATAATTTTTCACAAAGTCTGGTTTGTTTTTCATTCCGTAATGGCACAAAGCTATCTCGTAAGCGATCATTTAAACTTTGAATACAAGACTACGGGTAAAACAATACTTTTAGAGAAAGTTTCACATAAGTAGCCAAGTTAATAGTTTATTTATCACACAACACCTTCGTTAAGGGAACTCTAGTCCAACATGGAAGCGGACTGGGAACTGACAACCGTACCGCCAGAGTACAATAATAGCAGTTACGATTTTGTGACCACAGGCAACTCAACAGTAAACACGGCATGGTGGCAACTATTGACTAACGGGAAACATTTTCGCCACAGTGCAGTATGGACGTATACAATGATAGTTGTCTACTGTCTTGTATTTATCGTTGGATGCATTGGCAACACCATGGTCATTTTGGTGGTAGTGCTTCGTCCACAAATGCGCACAGTAACAAACATGTTCATTATGAACTTGGCAGTGGCCGATTTATTTGTGATACTATTTTGCTTACCCGCTACGTTGTTGTCAAATCTGTTCAAACGTAAGTTTATACAAATATTTATATAACCCTGTTTCGTTTTTATTAAGTATTGAGGTTGCTAAAGTGTCAAGTAATTGACGACAACAAACTATTAATATTTTTTCAGCTTGGCTCTTAGGACCTGTAATGTGCAAAGGTGTGGGCTACGTACAAGGAGTTTCCGTATGGGCTTCGGCATACTCTATAGCAGCTATTTCGTTGGACAGGTAGGCTATGATGTAGACAATATCAATTCAACTTGTTTTCTAAGACCAGATTTCAATTTCGGATTCACGTTTTCCAGATGTATAGCAATCTATCGACCCATGGAACTTGCGCGTGGATTTACCAAGTCCCAGGCACTAGCTACCATATGCTTGATATGGGTCTTTGGTCTGCTAGTCACTCTACCTTGGGCAGTAATTTTTGACGTTATTGCTCCTCAGTCGGATTTTATAACGTATTGTGTGGAAAATTGGGAAAATGAAATACACGGAAAGATGTATTTTCTTCTGGTCAATCTGTTTCTTTGCTATATTATTCCATTGATTATTGTAACAATATCCAATTTAGTAATATGGTGTCACGTAAGCCAACGAAACTTACCACAGGGTTCTGATTTGACCGGAAATATAAAACAAATGCATCGTAGAACGCGACAAGGAGTAAGGAAAATGTTGGCTTGTGTTACGTTGATATTCCTAATAAGCTGGCTGCCACTCTATGTGATTGTGACAAGGTTAAAGTTTGCTGATGTTAACGAAGGCGAAAGAAATGTGCTTGAGATTTTACTACCTTTCGCCCAATGGCTTGGAGGATGGAATAGTTGCATCAATCCAGTACTATACGCATTTCTTAATAGCAAATTCCGAGAAATGTTCTTAAGCCTGTTGCCAACTTGGTGTCAGTGTCTGCATAGAGAACCGTGTAGCAGAACAAATGTAAACAGCAGGGCTGGCATGAACACATTTGCCAACGTAAGCATAGGAAAAACCTGTAGGCTGGATAGTCATTGTGGCACTGCAACAAACCTTTCACAGAGAAGAAATGCAACAGGGAGCTTTCAAGAGCTTGAAGACCAAACAACAACTTTCTCCCAACAAAGCTGTAGAAAACGCGACCTAGCACAAAATCTGACGAATGTATCCAGTCAACCTGTTGCCCATGAGAAACTGAAGCAAAATACAGTTATACTTGTTCAGCCTACTGTCATCCCCAAGCAAGGATGTGTTGAGACTGATGTATAGTTACAAATATAGATTAATTATTTACATAATAAACTTTTTCTGTGTTTCAAATGCAACTTGTGCTGTTACGCTGTATCAATTCTAGCAATACATTTTAGTATATAAATATAAATAGTTAGAAAACATTTCCTATATATGAAAATTTTGTTGTTGCTATCAAAAGCTAACACAATATCAATTGATTGTACACAAAATCATATTTTGCTTTGAGAGAAATATAAGAAGCAGAATTGCACAATGGACTAGCCTTTAAAATACAAACAACGTTTCTCCAGTTTTATTTTGGACACTAAATCATTTAAGCGTTTTTTGGATACCACTTTGCTTATTTTTTATCGCTTTTGCAGGTACTTGCATTGAAACCATTTGGACCTACAAATGAACCAAAACAGTTGGTTGACTTGTTTTAATCAGAACAGGTACTAATTAAAATATTTCGCCTTAAAATCAACAAAACAAAATTTATGTTAACGTTCTAAATATATCAAAAATTCTGGTGTGGACTCTTTTTGCAAGAAAGGTAATAAAAATTCATTATTCTACTTAGTTCTTAATAATGATAGATATGGAATATTTGGGAAAGAAAGGAATTGAGATGCTTTTTAAATCCTTTCCATTTAACTTCAGAATTTTGCAAAATATTCAAATGGGCCGCAAGGCGACTCCAATAATTATAATTAAAAACGAATTATTGAATTCCAACTAACACAATTTGTCGATATAACAATGTAACCTAAATATAGAACTATTAGATAAACTGGCTTTATTGAAAATTTACGGAGGTTTGGTAGAATGTTAGTGTTTTATTCCGGTTTAGTTGTAAGTAATACGTTGTGCAACGTTTTTTTATTGTTATTTGTTTGAAAGTAATGACTGGAACGACATTTTATAACCTGAAAGACTATTCTTATAGAAGATTTTGAATGCAAGAAATGGCAAACTGGTAATTAAAGGCTGCGTAATGGTCCAAGCGCTAACAAAAAATCGAGTGTTTCGAAGGTTTATAAAACACATTTTACAATTCCTAGATATACGGGGAGTTTTCCAAAAGTAAAGCAAACAAATTTTCACAGAGCCATGTTTCAAGTACGTCAAACAGGTCAGTAAGTCTGATTAGTCACACATATAGCCCAAATACTTATGTTTATATTCCACTATAAATCATTTAAAGTAATTTGTTTGCTTATATTTACTTGCGGTTACCAAAAATTTTGCCAGATGTTTCTGTACCCTTACAAAAATTGGTACGTTGAATTGTCTTCGAAATTTAATGCTTTTTGTAGCTTCCGTAGGAGAAACGAGCCAAATGCCCTGAAAAATGCCCTGGCAATACTTTTGGAAAACTCCACGTATCAGTCCTCTTTGGTGGAGTACAGTTTTTGCTTCTGCTGAACCTTTGGTCAATTTCACTTTGAACCTAAGAATGTAACGAATCTTTTATATTTGAACTTGAACAATTGACATTAGCAGGCATGACTTATTAGTCCTTTGACTGATATATTGGAAAGAAACAATGCCAAATACGTCTACTATATTTTGCATTAAGCTTTTTGCTCCGGTTTGAAGTGCTTGTTGTGGACGTCCACTGAACTTTGTGTATACACATATAAAATCAATTTAAAAATACGCATGTTTTAAGACAAATGGAGGGTTTCTGTCACAATTTAAGCCTTTTATTTGAACTTGGAGAAACTATACTAATTCGAGTCATGTTGTAGAATTAAATTCAAAAATTGATTTACTTTGTTCTTACATTTACTGAGATTTCAAGATGTGTTTCCCTTTATGTATTTTGGGAACGATTTGAAAACCATGTCATTTTGTTTTGTAACTATATTGAAACTACTCATTTCATTCCGCTCCTAAAGCACTCATGGCATTAACAAACGCTTTCAGCTTTTTATTTATAATATGTGGGCGAAACCTGCCAGGTAAATATTTTCGGAAAACTTAACTGTGGGGCAGCAGGGTAAACCTCTAAGAATCATAAGCAAGTACAGGTAAAAACTTACAGATTTTTTTACAAATTATCATTTTTTGCATAAGGCAACACAACGCTACCCACCTGAACGTTACTCATTCTACTGGTTAGAGTGCAAAACATGTCATCGGTATTTTTGGGAGTGGTAAGTCCAGGTACAACTACATGTGTTTGTGTATGTTACTTAATATACGGTATTCGCGTAAGTAATATTCGTAGAAACCATTTGATATTTGCAAATATTCCGGCTCCGAGCAAATACTTTGGCTGTATTTAAATCTACATACAAGTTCTTATAAGCAGTCTTCTAAGTTTCCATTTTTACTGTGAATATGTATTTTAATAATTTCAATTAGTTTCTAATTTTCCGGCAAAAAGCTTAAACGAATGTTGGCAAAGGTAGTTTTAGAATAATGTCAAAACTAAAAGCATCAACAGTTAGAAACAAGTCAGGCTTCACTTACATCATGTGAAGCGCGTAAGACAAAGTTATTCTCTGTTTACAAGCTTGAACAAGTTTTTGGCGAATGTGTGGATAACCAAACTGAAACATTGTTTACCCATCTTCTCAAACCAATTAAAATAACTTGCGGTTCTTTTTAAGAAAAGTATAAAGCAGATTGGCGTGGCTATTTTTAATGGCCACTGCCCGACAAGGTTTTGGCTACATCTATGCTTTGGATTATGTCTGTTAGCGTTTGTCAATAGGTATCGATTATTCTCACTTTGCAAAATTCTATTACTATCTCCCTAACGGTCTTATAGTCCGTGACGGTGACTGATTTAGACTTTACTTGGCAAACATGCCACTTTTCTCATTTTAAAAGTAGCTAATAAACTAAACTGAATAAACCATCAGTGAGCAAAATGGTTAGGATTTATGTGAGATTTACTTGTTTCTTCAATTTCACAAACTATATTGAAGACTTTTCTCTAAACTTTTTACGAAGTAAAAAACTGATCAAATGACCCTCTCTTCGTTTTCTCTTGCTAAATACATTTATTTCGTTGCCTCCCCGACGCAATTTTTGCGTGTAAAGCTATTTTATACGAGACAAGACTGTATTTCTAAGTGTACAGTTTATGTCCATGCCAACTGAAAACATACTAGCAGATACAGTGAGGAGGAACTCAAAGTGAAGGGCTGCATACGTTAACTGATATTCCGATCTAATTTTGTATGTACATTAATTTAATAAAACTAATGTATTGCTGGTTAAGGGACCTCCAAGAACTTGCTGCGTGTCCGGAAATGATCAAACGGTACTTGGTAAAATATTACATTTACATAGTCCGATTGTGCCTGTCATTTCTGCAAACCGGAAAGTAGTTTAAATGTTTATTTACATACTAATTGAACCGATGTTTTGTAACGAACTTCAGAAGAAGAAATTAAATGCGCAATACATTGTAGAATGTCTTCTTGTTATTCCACAAAGCACGTCTTAAAAAATATAACAGCTTTTCTAAGAACACACGCTCTCAAAAACGTTAGGTAGTTTACTGAATGTCTATCTGGATAGCATTATCTAAATTATTCTATGCTTGTGTTTTTGATGGTAACGACAAAAATGGAATGGATGGCATGTGCACTGAAACATACTGTTTAATAACATTCTGGTGGAGAGTTGTATGAAAAAATTAGTATCCCATAATAAAGAAATGATCAGGTTTAATAAAACTCTGATTCTTTAGCATTTTAAGAATAATCGATTGAATCGATTTGACTCTTAAAATCTTCAAAATGTATCATTGATTATACTAATGTAATTTTTTACTTGTTTCTTTTTCTTTCTGTTTCTAACTGTGTAGTCCAAAAAAGCGGTACACTACAATGTAGACAAACAAATGTTAACGTAAACACGATTGCACGTGTTGGTGCTATGATGTAGTTGTTGAATCAATTGATACTTGAATATACCAATTTTTTAACGGCGGAGAGCACTATTACAAAAAACGCGTTTTTTTAGCACAAAGAAATAATATACTTCATGGAAGCAAAACATATAAAACTTATGGATATAAAATTACAAATTGCTTTGTCGGACTTCTTTGCTTTGCTGGAACGGTAGTTCTGATCAAACCATTTTAAAATTTCAAAATCGGTTTTCATCGAAAGCTTTACGACCACGCAACTCACAATCAGTGGCACATACTCATACTCTTGATTCTATTTTTAATATGCTATTAGATTTAAAACTCATCTGAAATACTTTTATGTAATGTATATTGGCTTATTACGTAAGATTCTGAGTTTGTGCAACTAAGCATTTCAAGAAATTTTTTTAATGCATGCGTCTATCCATGATTCAATGAATTAAAATCTGTTTAATTAATACATGAATTTATGAGTTAGTTAAAAAAAATTTGTCTGCAGAACTCATTATGCTTCCATATGTGCTCCAATTCTTGACAAAATTGTTTGAAGATTATAGTTATTTTTTTAAAGCCTTATACGTCGTCAACTCTAACAATTAAATTCGGCCGCTTTTATAACATTGATGCGGAAGAGAGTAAAATATCAATTATTTTAGAAAATATCAACATATTGTTTTTGGAATTGTAAAATGTTTAAACTTTCTCAAGCTTCATTTTACTTTTTTCTCGAGCCCAGTTTCGAATCAAATTTGAAGGGTTTTGTGGTATTACTTTCTCTGGTTGCACTAGTTCCGACATATGTCTACAAGCTTCAAAAATTATTTCACCCCAAATATACCCTGTTAAGAAGAAGCTTACAAGCGCTTGTAAGCATTCTGTTTCATATCGTATTCTCACATTCATACCTTTGCAGAGAGCAGAACTACAATTTTCACTTGGAGCAAACTCGCGCTTTATATTCCACTTGCGTATGATACAGTTCTTATTAAAACTTCATTTCAAATCAACAATTTGAAACTGCAATGTGTCAAGTCTCTCTTTCTCAGTTGTATACGTTGCTGCTTTTGAATATCAGGAAATGGGAACCTTATTTAAAACATTGAATAAAACTTACCAACAATAATGATTATGTACTTGGAGTTCCGTTTGAGCTGCCGTCAGAGTAACATCTCTTCTGCTAAGCTCTTGAGAGAAATCTCTGCTGTTATAAGCTTGCATAAATTGCAATGGCAAAGTTAGCTAAAGACATGGCTATGCTATGCCCATCGTTATTATCAGAATTTTTGTCTTGTGTTAAAAATTCTTGTGACACAATTTCAGTGGATCAAGTAGAAATTTTGTCGTTATTTAAGACAAACATACTTGCGATCAAATCGGAAGTTGATACGTGTCTAAACAAGTTAATTGGCCGGGAAATAGAACTGAAATTTCTCAAAAACGACCAAAAAGTTGAAAAACATGTCAAAAAAGAAAATCCTTCAAGCTGCCTGGAGCAGCCTCCTTATAAAAACAGAATTGTTATTCATGGTTTAAGTAGCCTAAAAAATGCAAGAAAAGACGAAGCTGTTAAAATTGTGAACACGTTTTTTAGTAGCACGCTGAAAGTTAGTGTAAATGTAGAAAATGTTGACGTTTTGAAGCCAAAAAACCAACACCACACAGTTGCAATAATTTCTCTCTCATCAATCGATGATAGACGGAAAATTTTTGAAAATTGTCATCGTTTAAAGTATTTTCATGAACGTGTGTCTGTTACTGATAATGTGCCACCAAAAACTCGAAATAACAGAAAACATTTACTTAAAACCGTTACTGTTGGCACCGACGTTAAATATGACTCTGAACCTGACTCGCAGTCTGATCATGAACAAAAACCTGAAGGTGATGAGCTGAAGATATCAAATGTTCAAAGTCAGTCTTTCAACGAGAATAAAGTTGCATTGAAAAATGTGGGAGGAAATAGGCAACAAAAGAAAAATTCGAGACGCAATAGAAGAAACATGGAGGAAAAGGGAGGTTTTGGGGAGGAAATAATGGAGGGAAATCTTGGAGGGATAGGGAAAATGGAGGGAAATCTTGGAGGGATAGAGAAATTGGAGGGAAATCTTGGAGGGATAGGGAAAATGGAAGGAAATCTTGAAGGGATAGGGAAAATGGAGGGAAATCTTGGAGGAATAGGGACAATGGAGGGAAATATTGGAGGGATAGGGAAAATGGAGGGAAATCTTGGAGGGATAGCGAAAACGGAGGGAAGTCTCATTGGAAACGGACGAGTACAAGGAGTAAACCGGAAGCCGGAAGAAAAGCTTGGAGGAAATCTTAGAGGGGAAGAATCTTCTGAAATTGTAGAGGCGTTAGAAAAGTGCTTGAGCGAAGCATTTGCTAAATTTAATTTATAGGGCAGTTGCATAAGTTTGAGTAGCGTGAGAAATTTAGAGTACGTGAATCGCTATGTTATGGACTTAAACATGCTTGTCATAGCATTGAAGTTATGAAGCGCAAGTAAGCATAAAAACTTTAGTGCGCAATACGATACTGTAATGTTGTTATGCTCTTATTTTATATGTGAATGCGAAGAGTTAATGATCGTTTTTTTTTGTTGATGTTGCATTTTTTTGATAAAAGATAGATGGGAAAGATTTACTTTTGGTTGTCACACGAAATGAGATAAAAGAATCTGTACGAATGATGTCGTATGTATTATTTGCAGATGTGAAAGAAAATTTTGTAAAATTGTTTTAGTGGATTAGCTAATGCATTATTAAATGTCAAACCTATTTTATGCTAAGGTATACAAGAATATTTGTAATTGTGAGTTTTAGCTGTCGATGTTCGTTTTGATTTTGTTAAGACAAAATTGTTAGATTATACTTGATGTACATGCACAACTGAAATGATGAATATTATACTTGATATGTTGTATGAGATTTTGTTGGATTTTAGTTCCATGACTTGTTATTTTGTGTTCTAAAATGATGAGCTATTATTATTTGCAATACAATAACTTAAATGTGAATTAGCAAACAATATTTTATGTTAAAACGATTGTCTGTCAATACTTAAATCAGACGGAACTCCATGTTTGTTATAAAAAATTATATTTATGAACATTTATACTTTATAGGTCTCAGACCTCAAAAAAGTTTATGGGATGCCAATAAATATTATTATTATTATTATTATTATATGATTATGTACTTGTTACCACGCATATTTGGCAAGTTTACTCTTGGTGGATAAACAACACTTTTACTATAATGTATTACGTAAAGGGATTAAAATTAAAATTTATACCTACGTAAATCTAGAACAAAGAGTTGGTCCTTCTAACATTCATCCAATTTATCTTTTCCGAGACTATCTAGTATTACTTGTTGAGTTTCGTATTTGACTATAATTATGCGTCAGCATATAGTAAATATTATTTTGTTAGTTCAAACAGCAAACGTCAAGCGGTGTTTTAAAAGTTGCAAAGAACATTTTTTGAATAAGCTTTACAAACGCGTTACGTTACTAAGGATTTTGTATTGTATGGTATACTTGAAATGTTAGCAATATTTTGAGTTTGATTACGAACGTTTTTTATTAGCTACAAAAATTAAGCGCTTTTTCGCTTGCGTCATTTAGTTAAAATTACGAAAGTGTAAGCAATACTAATTGTTTAATTAAAAGTTGGCCACCCGAATTATAATTCAATGTACATCTATTCTTGTTCATATAAAAACAGCTATACAGTTACATATAACGTTGTAATTTTAATTTTCAACCGCCAGTAATATTCCTACAAGTTTGACATTTAAAGAGTTATGTATTTGTATGTGTACACACTTATAATTTAATTTTAAGAGGGATTTTGTGCAAATAAATTAAATATTGTAGTTGTCATAATTTCTTAAGTTGAACCGCCCAATCTGGTTTCAGTTATTAAAGCTGATGTATTTAATAATAAGTTTTAATGTATTGGATCTGATATGTTAGTTGATTTTACTAATTTTCATTGGAATTCGCCCACACAATTGTAGGAAAATTGCACACTAGAAATCACTATTGTTTCGACTCTTGGCTTGGCTTGTTTGATTCATGATACATACAATTCAGTTTACAAAATGCTGAAATATTATAAATTTCTGGATGTGTATATTCGCGCAAATACCTTATTTTCCACCTTGGTTGGAAACGTATTCATTATTAATGATAAATCTTATATAATCCAGGTATCACCAGGAAAGTTTTCCAGATTTAAATTCCGATTAGGAACGTCCATTTTACAAGTTGTTTCAACAGCTCTGCTTATTTGCACTGCAAACTTTTACATGAATACTCAAACGAAACACAAAGAAAATGCCATGAAAGGTGAATTTTATATTCTGATGATTTGCATGCTTCTGTTAACAAGCAAGCGGGGTAGAGTAAGTCAAAGCAATCCGGATCAGCTTGTCATGATAATCAATCAGCTAATTGACCTGAAAATTAGGAGTACTTCAGGTAATTTCTACATTCAACATTTTATGGTAGATTTACGAATTATTGTATGTTCTTTTTGAGCAAGACTTTTGGTGTTTTTCTAGTTTTTTAGTCAAAATTGGTATACATGTAACCTTTTTAATTGCAAAATCTAAAATTGTATTAATTTGATTCCAAAGTGACGTTGTCAGTAAAAACAGGAAGATCAAATATAACCATGTTTAAAGTATACAAAAATTGATAGGATTTTTATGGTTTTTGGATTAAAATTGTTGTGTGCACCAAAATCAGGCAAATCAACGGAATGCCTAATCAAAGTTTTTTAGTGTTTGCCTCAACAAAGTAAACCACAAATATTTTGAAGTGCATGAAAACCTATACCAAATCTGACAACACAAATCGGGCCAAAAGTGATCGAATGCTGTTTCTGTCTGATTTATTCCGACTGCCTAGCTATTATACCAAACGAAAGCTAAGGAAAAAAGCATGAATCGTGTGTCTCAGTTTTTTGAACTCCCGACTTAATAGAAACTATATATTATACTTTTAAAATGTTCACATTAGATCGACCAGTTTTTACTAATAACGTCACTTTGAAACCAAATTAATACTATTTTTGAATCTACAATTAAAAAGGGTAGATCTACACAAATTTTGACGACAATCGGAAAAAGTGCTCAGAAATGGGAAAAACACCAAAACTTCTGTTTTTTTTCTCAAACTTTAGGAATTTCGGTCCCCAAACCAGACACTAAAGTCAAGGTTGCCAAACTTTTTTTCAAATTGACT
>JAIQCH010000030.1:0-64836 GCA_029691765.1 Entomobrya proxima
TGTCAAAAACTTGTAACATAGATCTATGTTACAAACCTAGGGGCGACAAGAGGTTTTGAATGGTGCTATTCAAAACCTTTGGGCGCCCTAAACGTTTTGGAATGAATTCATTTCAAAACGGTAAACGTACAAAAATTCTAACATAGATCTATGTCACAAACTTAGGGGCGCCAAGAGGTTTTGAATGGTACTATTCAAAACCTTTTCGGTTGCCCTAAACATTTTGGAATGGATTCATTTCGAAACGGTATATGTAAAAAAATTGTAACATAGATCTATGTCACAAACTTAGGGGCGCCAACAGGTTTTGAATGGTAATATTCAAAACCTTTGGGTGCCCTAAACATTTTGCAATGAGCTCATTTCAAAACAGTAAATGTAAAAAATTGTAACATAGATCTATGTTACAAATTTTGGGGCGTCAAGAGGTTTTGAAAAGTACTATTCAAAACCTTTTAGGTGCCCTAAACATTTTAGAATGAAGGTTTTGAAAAGTACTTTTAAACACCTTTTAAGTGCCCTAAGCATTTTAGAATGAATTCATTTCAAAACAGTGAATGTCAAAAACTTGTAACAAAGATGTATGTTACATATTTAGGGGCGTCAAGAGGTTTTGAATAGTACTATTCAAAACCTTTTAGGTGCCCTAAACATTTTGGAATGAACGCATTTCAAAACAGTAAATGTAAAAATTGTAACATAGATTTATGTTACAAATTTAGGGGCGTCAAGAGGTTTTCAATAATACTTTTTAACGCCTTTTAGGTGCCCTAAGCATTTTAGAATGAATTCATTTCAAAACAGTAAAGATAAAAAATTATAACGTAGATCTATGTTACATATTTAAGGGCGTATATTCAAGTGATTCACTTAACCTAGAGTTTATTGCGTTTGTTGAGATGCTCTTAACCTGCCTGCAGTACTGCCACGCACTGAGACAATGTTTATAACCTGCCTGCAGTACTGGTACGTCCTCAATTGATTCACTTAACCTCGAGTTTATTGAGTTTATAGCGTTTATTGAGTTTATTGAGTTTATTGCGTTCTCAAGCGATGCTACTTACCTGCCTGCAGTACTGCTAGATAATGAAACAATGCTAATTACCTACCTGCAGTACTGCTCAGTACTGAGGCGATGCTCTTAACCTGCCTGCAGTATTGCCGCGTACTAACACAATGTTATTAACCTGCCTGCAGTACTGCTACGTACTCAAGTGATTCACTTAACCTCGAGTGGTTTGCGTTTATTGAGTTTATAGCGTTTATTGAGTTTATAGCGTTTATTGAGTTTATTGCGGTTATAACGCTTATTGAGTTTATTGCGTTTAATGAGCTTATAGCGTTTATTGAGTTTATTGCGTTTATTGAGTTTATTGCGTTCTCAAGCGATGCTACTAACCTGCCTGCAGTACTCAAGTGATTCATTTAACCTCGAATTTATTGCGTCTATTGAGTTGATTGAGTTTATTGCGTTTATTGAGTTTATAGCGTTTATTGAGTTTGTTGCGTTTATTGAGTTTATTGCGTTCTCAAGCGATGTTAATAACCTGCCTGCAGTACTGCTAGATAATGGAACAATGCTAATTACCTACCTGCAGTACTGCTCAGTATTTAGGCGATGCTCTTAACCTGCCTGCAGTATTGCCGCGTACTAAGACAATGTTATTAACCTGCCTGCAGTACTGCTACGTACTCAAGTGATTCACTTAACCTCGAGTTTATTGCGTTTATTGAGTTTATAGCGTTTATTGAGTTTATTGCGATTATTGAGTTTATTGCGTTCTCAAGCGATGCTACTAACCTGCCTGCAGTACTGCTAGGTAATGAAACAATTCTAATTACCTACCTGCAGTACTGCTCAGTACTGAGGCGATGCTCCTAACCTGCCTGCAGTATTGCCGCGTACTAAGACAATGTTATTAACCTGCCTGCAGTACTGCTACGTACTCAAGTGCAGGGATGCAAAATCTTCCGGGACCTCAAAATTTCCCGGCAACCGGAGGCAAAATTTCCCCAAATTTTCAAGGTTTTTACCACTACTACTATTACTTCTAGTACTACTTTGTGAAAATTTCCCCAATTTTGGCATATTTTTTAAAATTTCCCGGTAACCAGGATGCCAGGATGCCCAGATTTTGCAACCCTGCTCAAGTGATTCACTTAACCTCGAGTTTATTGCGTTTATTGAGTTTATAGCGTTTATTGAGTTTATTGCGTTTAATGAGTTTATTGCGTTTATTGAGTTTATTGCGTTCTCAAGCGATGCTACTAACCTGCCTGCAGTACCGCTAGGTAATGAAACAATGCCAATTACCTACCTGCAGTACTGCTTAGTACTCAGGCGATGCTCTTAACCTGCCTGCAGTACTGCCATGTACTAAGACAATGTTATTAACCTGCCTGCAGTACTGCTAAGTAACGAAACAATGTTAATAACCTGCCTGCCAAACCAAAAATCATTTTAAAAGTCATTTCAAAAATCATTTCAAAAATCATTTCAAAAATCATTTCAAAAATCAAATCAAAAGTCATTTCAAAAATCATTTCAAAAATCATTTCAAAAGTCATTTCAAAAATCAATTCAAAAGTCATTTCAAAAATCATTTCAAAAATCATTTCAAAAATCATTTCAAAAGTCATTTCAAAAACCATTTCAAAAATCATTTCAAAAATCAATTCAAAAGTCATTTCAAAAATCAATTCAAAAGTCATTTCAAAAATCATTTCAAAAGTCATTTCAAAAATCATTTCAAAAGTCATTTCAAAAATCAATTCAAAAGTCATTTCAAAAATCATTTCAAAAGTCATTTTAAAAATCATTTCAAAAATCAATTCAAAAACCATTTCAAAAGTCATTTCAAAAATCAATTCAAAAGTCATTTCAAAAATCAATTCAAAAACCATTTCAAAAATCAGTTCAAAAGTCATTTCAAAAATCAATTCAAAAGTCATTTCAAAAATCAATTCAAAAGTCATTTCAAAAATCATTTCAAAAATCATTTCAAAAGTCATTTCAAAAATCATTTCAAAAGTCATTTCAAAAATCATTTCAAAAATCATTTCAAAAAACATTTAAAAAATCATTTCAAAAGTCATTTCAAAAACCATTTCAAAAATCATTTCAAAAATCATTTCAAAAATCATTTCAAAAATCATTTCAAAAATCATTTCAAAAGTCATTTCAAAAACCATTTCAAAAGTCATTTCAAAAATCATTTCAAAAGTCATTTCAAAAATCAATTCAAAAGTCATTTCAAAAGTCATTTTAAAAATCATTTCAAAAATCAATTCAAAAACCATTTCAAAAGTCATTTCAAAAATCAATTCAAAAGTCATTTCAAAAATCAATTCAAAAACCATTTCAAAAATCAATTCAAAAGTCATTTCAAAAATCAATTCAAAAGTCATTTCAAAAATCATTTCAAAAGTCATTTCAAAAATCATTTCAAAAGTCATTTCAAAAATCATTTCAAAAACCATTTCAAAAGTCATTTCAAAAGTCATTTCAAAAGTCATTTCAAAAATCATTTCAAAAGTCATTTCAAAAATCATTTCAAAAATCATTTCAAAAGTCATTTCAAAAGTCATTTCAAAAGTCATTTCAAAAATCATTTCAAAAGTCATTTCAAAAATCATTTCAAAAGTCATTTCAAAAATCATTTCAAAAGTCATTTCAAAAGTCATTTCAAAAGTCATTTCAAAAGTCATTTCAAAAATCAATTCAAAAACCATTTCAAAAATCAATTCAAAAGTCATTTCAAAAATCATTTCAAAAGTCATTTCAAAAATCATTTCAAAAATCAATTCAAAAACCATTTCAAAAGTCATTTCAAAAATCAATTCAAAAGTCATTTCAAAAATCATTTCAAAAATCATTTCAAAAGTCATTTCAAAAATCATTTCAAAAGTCATTTCAAAAATCATTTCAAAAATCATTTCAAAAATCATTTCAAAAGTCATTTCAAAAACCATTTCAAAAATCATTTCAAAAATCATTTCAAAAGTCATTTCAAAAATCATTTCAAAAGTCATTTCAAAAATCATTTCAAAAGTCATTTCAAAAGTCATTTCAAAAATCATTTCAAAAGTCATTTCAAAAATCATTTCAAAAGTCATTTCAAAAATCATTTCAAAAATCATTTCAAAAACCATTTCAAAAATCATTTCAAAAATCATTTCAAAAATCATTTCAAAAATCATTTCAAAAATCATTTCAAAAATCATTTCAAAAGTCATTTCAAAAATCATTTCAAAAGTCATTTCAAAAATCATTTCAAAAGTCATTTCAAAAATCATTTCAAAAATCATTTCAAAAACCATTTCAAAAGTCATTTCAAAAGTCATTTCAAAAGTCATTTCAAAAATCATTTCAAAAGTCATTTCAAAAATCATTTCAAAAATCATTTCAAAAATCATTTCAAAAGTCATTTCAAAAATCATTTCAAAAGTCATTTCAAAAATCATTTCAAAAATCATTTCAAAAATCATTTCAAAAGTCATTTCAAAAATCATTTCAAAAGTCATTTCAAAAATCATTTCAAAAGTCATTTCAAAAATCATTTCAAAAATCATTTCAAAAATCATTTCAAAAGTCATTTCAAAAATCAATTCAAAAGTCATTTCAAAAATCAATTCAAAAGTCATTTTAAAAATCATTTCAAAAGTCATTTCAAAAGTCATTTCAAAAGGCATTTCAAAAGTCATTTCAAAAGTCATTTTAAAAGTCATTTCAAAAATCATTTCAAAAGTCATTTTAAAAATCATTTCAAAAATCAATTCAAAAACCATTTCAAAAGTCATTTCAAAAATCAATTCAAAAGTCATTTCAAAAATCATTTCAAAAATCATTTCAAAAATCATTTCAAAAGTCATTTCAAAAATCATTTCAAAAGTCATTTCAAAAATCATTTCAAAAATCATTTCAAAAATCATTTCAAAAACCATTTCAAAAGTCATTTCAAAAGTCATTTCAAAAATCATTTCAAAAACCATTTCAAAAGTCATTTCAAAAGTCATTTCAAAAGTCATTTCAAAAGTCATTTCAAAAATCAATTCAAAAACCATTTCAAAAATCAGTTCAAAAGTCATTTCAAAAATCATTTCAAAAGTCATTTCAAAAATCATTTCAAAAGTCATTTCAAAAATCATTTCAAAAATCAATTCAAAAATCATTTCAAAAGTCATTTCAAAAATCAATTCAAAAGTCATTTCAAAAATCATTTCAAAAATCATTTCAAAAGTCATTTCAAAAATCATTTCAAAAGTCATTTCAAAAATCATTTCAAAAATCATTTCAAAAATCATTTCAAAAGTCATTTCAAAAATCATTTCAAAAGTCATTTCAAAAATCATTTCAAAAATCATTTCAAAAATCATTTCAAAAACCATTTCAAAAATCAGTTCAAAAGTCATTTCAAAAATCAATTCAAAAGTCATTTCAAAAATCAATTCAAAAGTCATTTTAAAAATCATTTCAAAAGTCATTTCAAAAGTCATTTCAAAAGTCATTTCAAAAGTCATTTCAAAAGTCATTTCAAAAGTCATTTCAAAAATCATTTCAAAAGTCATTTCAAAAATCATTTCAAAAATCATTTCAAAAATCATTTCAAAAGTCATTTCAAAAATCATTTCAAAAGTCATTTCAAAAATCATTTCAAAAACCATTTCAAAAATCATTTCAAAAGTCATTTCAAAAATCATTTCAAAAGTCATTTCAAAAATCAATTCAAAAGTCATTTCAAAAATCATTTCAAAAGTCATTTCAAAAATCATTTCAAAAGTCATTTCAAAAATCATTTCAAAAACCATTTCAAAAGTCATTTCAAAAGTCATTTCAAAAGTCATTTCAAAAGTCATTTCAAAAATCAATTCAAAAACCATTTCAAAAATCATTTCAAAAGTCATTTCAAAAATCATTTCAAAAATCATTTCAGAATTCATTTCAAAAATCATTTCAAAAACTCATTTCAAAAATCATTTCAAAAATCATTTCAGAATTCATTTCAAAAATCATTTCAAAAATCATTTCAAAAGTCATTTCAAAAATCATTTCAAAAGTCATTTCAAAAATCATTTCAAAAATCATTTCAAAAATCATTTCAAAAGTCATTTCAAAAATCATTTCAAAAGTCATTTCAAAAATCATTTCAAAAATCATTTCAAAAATCATTTCAAAAATCATTTCAAAAATCATTTCAAAAGTCATTTCAAAAATCATTTCAAAAGTCATTTCAAAAATCATTTCAAAAGTCATTTCAAAAATCATTTCAAAAACCATTTCAAAAGTCATTTCAAAAGTCATTTCAAAAGTCATTTCAAAAGTCATTTCAAAAATCAATTCAAAAACCATTTCAAAAATCAGTTCAAAAGTCATTTCAAAAATCAGTTCAAAAGTCATTTCAAAAATCAATTCAAAAATCATTTCAAAAATCAATTCAAAAGTCATTTTAAAAATCATTTCAAAAGTCATTTCAAAAATCATTTCAAAAACCATTTCAAAAGTCATTTCAAAAGTCATTTCAAAAGTCATTTCAAAAGGCATTTCAAAAGTCATTTCAAAAATCATTTCAAAAATCATTTCAAAAATCATTTCAAAAGTCATTTCAAAAGTCATTTCAAAAACCATTTCAAAAATCATTTCAAAAATCAATTCAAAAGTCATTTTAAAAATCATTTCAAAAGTCATTTCAAAAATCATTTCAAAAACCATTTCAAAAGTCATTTCAAAAACCATTTCAAAAGTCATTTCAAAAATCATTTCAAAAGTAATTTTAAAAATCATTTCAAAAATCAATTCAAAAACCATTTCAAAAGTCATTTCAAAAATCATTCAAAAGTCATTTCAAAAATCATTTCAAAAGTCATTTCAAAAATCAATTCAAAAGTCATTTCAAAAATCATTTCAAAAGTCATTTCAAAAATCATTTCAAAAGTCATTTCAAAAATCATTTCAAAAACCATTTCAAAAATCATTTCAAAAATCATTTCAAAAGTCATTTCAAAAATCATTTCAAAAATCATTTCAAAAATCATTTCAAAAATCATTTCAAAAGTCATTTCAAAAATCATTTCAAAAGTCATTTCAAAAATCATTTCAAAAATCATTTCAAAAATCATTTCAAAAATCATTTCAAAAGTCATTTCAAAAGTCATTTCAAAAGTCATTTCAAAAATCATTTCAAAAATCATTTCAAAAATCATTTCAAAAGTCATTTCAAAAATCATTTCAAAAATCATTTCAAAAATCATTTCAAAAATCATTTCAAAAGTCATTTCAAAAATCATTTCAAAAGTCATTTCAAAAATCATTTCAAAAACCATTTCAAAAGTCATTTCAAAAGTCATTTCAAAAGTCATTTCAAAAATCATTTCAAAAGTCATTTCAAAAATCATTTCAAAAATCATTTCAAAAATCATTTCAAAAGTCATTTCAAAAATCATTTCAAAAGTCATTTCAAAAATCATTTCAAAAGTCATTTCAAAAATCATTTCAAAAATCATTTCAAAAATCATTTCAAAAGTCATTTCAAAAATCATTTCAAAAGTCATTTCAAAAATCATTTCAAAAACCATTTCAAAAGTCATTTCAAAATCATTTCAAAACTTTCAAAATCATTTCAAAAATCATTTCAAAAGTCATTTAAAAATCATTTCAAAAGCGATTTCAAAAATCATTTCAAAAATCATTTCAAAAATCATTTCAAAAATCATTTCAAAAGCCATTTCAAAAATCATTTCAAAAATCATTTCAAAAATCATTTCAAAAATCATTTCAAAAAATCATTTCAAAAATCATTTCAAAAATCATTTCAAAAGTCATTTCAAAAATCATTTCAAAAATCATTTCAAAAGTCATTTCAAAAATCAATTCAAAAGTCATTTCAAAAATCATTTCAAAAATCATTTCAAAAATCATTTCAAAAGTCATTTCAAAAATCATTTCAAAAATCATTTCAAAAATCATTTCAAAAGTCATTTCAAAAATCATTTCAAAAGTCATTTCAAAAATCATTTCAAAAGTCATTTCAAAAGTCATTTCAAAAATCAATTCAAAAGTCATTTCAAAAGTCATTTCAAAAGTCATTTCAAAAATCATTTCAAAAGTCATTTCAAAAATCAATTCAAAAACCATTTCAAAAATCAATTCAAAAGTCATTTCAAAAATCATTTCAAAAGTCATTTCAAAAATCATTTCAAAAGTCATTTCAAAAATCATTTCAAAAACCATTTCAAAAGTCATTTCAAAAGTCATTTCAAAAGGCATTTCAAAAGTCATTTCAAAAACCATTTCAAAAGTCATTTCAAAAGTCATTTCAAAAGTCATTTCAAAAGTCATTTCAAAAATCAATTCAAAAACCATTTCAAAAATCAATTCAAAAGTCATTTCAAAAATCATTTCAAAAGTCATTTCAAAAATCATTTCAAAAATCAATTCAAAAACCATTTCAAAAGTCATTTCAAAAATCAATTCAAAAGTCATTTCAAAAATCATTTCAAAAATCATTTCAAAAGTCATTTCAAAAATCAATTCAAAAGTCATTTCAAAAATCATTTCAAAAATCATTTCAAAAATCATTTCAAAAGTCATTTCAAAAACCATTTCAAAAATCATTTCAAAAATCAATTCAAAAGTCATTTCAAAAATCATTTCAAAAATCATTTCAAAATCATTCAACAATCATTTCAAAAGTCATTTCAAAAATCATTTCAAAAGTCATTTCAAAAATCATTTCAAAAGTCATTTCAAAAATCATTTCAAAAATCATTTCAAAAATCATTTCAAAAGTCATTTCAAAAATCATTTCAAAAGTCATTTCAAAAATCATTTCAAAAATCATTTCAAAAATCATTTCAAAAGTCATTTCAAAAATCATTTCAAAAGTCATTTCAAAAATCATTTCAAAAGTCATTTCAAAAATCATTTCAAAAGTCATTTCAAAAATCATTTCAAAAGTCATTTCAAAAATCATTTCAAAAGTCATTTCAAAAGTCATTTCAAAAATCATTTCAAAAGTCATTTCAAAAATCATTTCAAAAATCATTTCAAAAATCATTTCAAAAGTCATTTCAAAAATCATTTCAAAAGTCATTTCAAAAATCATTTCAAAAATCATTTCAAAAATCATTTCAAAAGTCATTTCAAAAATCATTTCAAAAGTCATTTCAAAAATCATTTCAAAAGTCATTTCAAAAATCATTTCAAAAATCATTTCAAAAGTCATTTCAAAAATCATTTCAAAAATCATTTCAAAATTCATTTTAGAATTCATTTCAAAAATCATTTCAAGAAATCATTTCAAAAGCCATTTCAAAAGTCATTTCAAAAGTCATTTCAAAAGCCATTTCAAAAATCATTTCAAAAATCATTTCAAAAATCATTTCAAAAGTCATTTCAAAAATCATTTCAAAAATCATTTCAAAAGTCATTTCAAAAAACATTTAAAAAATCAATTCAAAAATCATTTCAAAAACCATTTCAAAAATCATTTCAAAAATCATTTCAAAAATCATTTCAAAAGTCATTTCAAAAATCATTTCAAAAATCATTTCAAAAATCATTTCAAAAAATCATTTCAAAAGCCATTTCAAAAGTCATTTCAAAAATCATTTCAAAAATCATTTCAAAAATCATTTCAAAAGTCATTTCAAAAATCATTTCAAAAGTCATTTCAAAAATCATTTCAAAAATCATTTCAAAAATCATTTCAAAAGTCATTTCAAAAATCATTTCAAAAGTCATTTCAAAAATCATTTCAAAAATCATTTCAAAAGTCATTTCAAAAATCATTTCAAAAGTCATTTCAAAAATCATTTCAAAAATCATTTCAAAAATCATTTCAAAAGTAATTTCAAAAGTCATTTCAAAAATCATTTCAAAAGTCATTTCAAAAATCATTTCAAAAGTCATTTCAAAAATCATTTCAAAAATCATTTCAAAAATCATTTCAAAAGTCATTTCAAAAAACATTTAAAAAATCAATTCAAAAGAAATTTCAAAAACCATTTCAAAAATCATTTCAAAAATCATTTCAAAAATCATTTCAAGAGTCATTTCAAAAATCAATTCAAAAGTAATTTCAAAAACCATTTCAAAAGTCATTAAAAAATCAATTCAAAAGTCATTTCAAAAACCATTTCAAAAGTCATTTCAAAAGTCATTTCAAAAGTCATTTCAAAAGTCATTTCAAAAATCATTTCAAAAATCATTTCAAAAATCATTTCAAAAGTCATTTCAAAAATCATTTCAAAAGTCATTTCAAAAATCATTTCAAAAATCATTTCAAAAATCATTTCAAAAGTCATTTCAAAAATCATTTCAAAAATCATTTCAAAAATCATTTCAAAAATCATTTCAAAAGTCATTTCAAAAATCATTTCAAAAGTCATTTCAAAAATCATTTCAAAAATCATTTCAAAAATCATTTCAAAAGTCATTTCAAAAACCATTTCAAAAATCATTTCAAAAATCAATTCAAAAGTCATTTCAAAAATCAATTCAAAAGTCATTTCAAAAATCAATTCAAAAGTCATTTCAAAAGTCATTTCAAAAATCAATTCAAAAGTCATTTCAAAAGTCATTTCAAAAGTCATTTTAAAAATCATTTCAAAAATCAATTCAAAAACCATTTCAAAAGTCATTTCAAAAATCAATTCAAAAGTCATTTCAAAAATCAATTCAAAAACCATTTCAAAAATCAGTTCAAAAGTCATTTCAAAAATCAATTCAAAAGTCATTTCAAAAATCAATTCAAAAGTCATTTTAAAAATCATTTCAAAAGTCATTTCAAAAGTCATTTCAAAAGGCATTTCAAAAGTCATTTCAAAAGTCATTTTAAAAGTCATTTCAAAAATCATTTCAAAAGTCATTTTAAAAATCATTTCAAAAATCAATTCAAAAACCATTTCAAAAGTCATTTCAAAAATCAATTCAAAAGTCATTTCAAAAATCATTTCAAAAATCATTTCAAAAATCATTTCAAAAGTCATTTCAAAAATCATTTCAAAAGTCATTTCAAAAATCATTTCAAAAGTCATTTCAAAAATCATTTCAAAAATCATTTCAAAAGTCATTTCAAAAGTCATTTCAAAAATCATTTCAAAAACCATTTCAAAAATCAGTTCAAAAGTCATTTCAAAAATCAGTTCAAAAGTCATTTCAAAAATCAATTCAAAAATCATTTCAAAAATCAATTCAAAAATCATTTCAAAAATCAATTCAAAAGTCATTTTAAAAATCATTTCAAAAGTCATTTCAAAAATCATTTCAAAAACCATTTCAAAAGTCATTTCAAAAGTCATTTCAAAAGTCATTTCAAAAGGCATTTCAAAAGTCATTTCAAAAATCATTTCAAAAATCATTTCAAAAATCATTTCAAAAGTCATTTCAAAAGTCATTTCAAAAACCATTTCAAAAATCATTTCAAAAATCATTTCAAAAGTCATTTCAAAAATCATTTCAAAAGTCATTTCAAAAATCATTTCAAAAGTCATTTCAAAAATCATTTCAAAAGTCATTTCAAAAATCATTTCAAAAGTCATTTCAAAAATCATTTCAAAAATCATTTCAAAAATCATTTCAAAAGTCATTTCAAAAATCATTTCAAAAGTCATTTCAAAAATCATTTCAAAAGTCATTTCAAAAATCATTTCAAAAATCATTTCAAAAATCATTTCAAAATTCATTTCAAAAATCATTTCAAAAATCATTTCAAAAGTCATTTCAAAATTCATTTCAAAAGTCATTTCAAAAATCATTTCAAAAATCATTTCAAAAATCATTTCTAAAGCCATTTCAAAAATCATTTCAAAAGTCATTTCAAAAATCATTTCAAAAATCATTTCAAAAATCATTTCAAAAATCATTTCAAAAATCATTTCAAAAGTCATTTCAAAAATCATTTCAAAAATCATTTCAAAAATCATTTCAAAAATCATTTCAAAAGTCATTCCAAAATTCATTTCAAAAATCATTTCAAAAATCATTTCTAAAGCCATTTCAAAAATCATTTCAAAAGTCATTTCAAAAATCATTTCAAAAATCATTTCAAAAATCATTTCAAAAATCATTTCAAAAATCATTTCAAAAATCATTTCAAAAATCATTTCAAAAGTCATTTCAAAAATCATTTCAAAAGTCATTTCAAAAGTCATTTCAAAAATCATTTCAAAAGTCATTTCAAAAATCATTTCAAAAATCATTTCAAAAATCATTTCAAAAGTCATTTCAAAAATCATTTCAAAAATCATTTCAAAAATCATTTCAAAAATCATTTCAAAAGTCATTTCAAAAATCATTTCAAAAGTCATTTCAAAAATCATTTCAAAAGTCATTTCAAAATTCATTTCAAAAATCATTTCAAAAGTCATTTCAAAAGTCATTTCAAAAGTCATTTCAAAAATCATTTCAAAAATCATTTCAAAAATCATTTCAAAAGTCATTTCAAAAATCATTTCAAAAATCATTTCAAAAATCATTTCAAAAATCATTTCAAAAATCATTTCAAAAATCATTTCAAAAATCATTTCAAAAGTCATTTCAAAAATCACTTCAAAAGTAATTTCAAAAATCATTTCAAAAGTCATTTCAAAAATCATTTCAAAAGTCATTTCAAAATCATTTCAAAAGTCATTTCAGAACACATTTAAAAAATCATTTAAAAAATCAATTCAAAATAAATTTCAAAAATCATTTCAAAAATCATTTCAAAAGTAATTTCAAAAATCATTTCAAAAGTCATTTCAAAAATCATTTCAAAAATCATTTCAAAAATCATTTCAAAAGTCATTTCAAAAATCATTTCAAAAGTCATTTCAAAAATCATTTCAAAAGTCATTTCAAAAATCATTTCAAAAATCATTTCAAAAGTCATTTCAAAAATCATTTCAAAAATCATTTCAAAAGTCATTTCAAAAATCATTTCAAAAATCATTTCAAAAATCATTTCAAGAAATCATTTCAGAATTCATTTCAAAAGTCATTTCAAAAATCATTTCAAAAGTCATTTCAAAATTCATTTCAAAATTCATTTCAAAAGTCATTTCAAAAATCATTTCAAAAATCATTTCAAAAGTCATTTCAAAAATCATTTCAAAAGTCATTTCAAAAATCATTTCAAAAATCATTTCAAAAATCATTTCAAAAATCATTTCAAAAATCATTTCAAAAGTCATTTCAAAAATCATTTCAAAAATCATTTCAAAAGTCATTTCAAAAATCATTTCAAAAATCATTTCAAAAAATTATTTCAAAAATCATTTCAAAATCCATTTCAAAAATCATTTCAAAAGTCATTTCAAAAATCATTTCAAAAGTCATTTCAAAAATCATTTCAAAAATCATTTCAAAAATCATTTCAAAAATCATTTCAAAAATCATTTCAAAAGTCATTTCAAAAATCATTTCAAAAATCATTTCAAAAGTCATTTCAAAAATCATTTCAAAAGTCATTTCAAAAATCATTTCAAAAATCATTTCAAAAATCATTTCAAAAATCATTTCAAAAATCATTTCAAAAATCATTTCAAAAGTCATTTCAAAAATCATTTCAAAAGTCATTTCAAAAATCATTTCAAAAATCATTTCAAAAATCATTTCAAAAGTCATTTCAAAAATCATTTCAAAAGTCATTTCAAAAATCATTTCAAAAATCATTTCAAAAATCATTTCAAAAATCATTTCAAAAATCATTTCAAAAGTCATTTCAAAAATCATTTCAAAAATCATTTCAAAAATCATTTCAAAAATCATTTCAAAAGTCATTTCAAAAGCCATTTCAAAAATCATTTCAAAAATCATTTCAAAAATCATTTCAAAAGTCATTTCAAAAGTCATTTCAAAAATCATTTCAAAAATCATTTCAAAAATCATTTCTAAAGCCATTTCAAAAATCATTTCAAAAGTCATTTCAAAAATCATTTCAAAAATCATTTCAAAAATCATTTCAAAAATCATTTCAAAAATCATTTCAAAAATCATTTCAAAAATCATTTCAAAAATCATTTCAAAAGCCATTTCAAAAATCATTTCAAAAGTCATTTCAAAAATCATTTCAAAAATCATTTCAAAAATCATTTCAAAAGTCATTTCAAAAATCATTTCAAAAATCATTTCAAAAATCATTTCAAAAGTCATTTCAAAAATCATTTCAAAAATCATTTCAAAAATCATTTCAAAAGTCATTTCAAAAATCATTTCAAAAATCATTTCAAAAGTCATTTCAAAATTCATTTCAAGAATCATTTAAAAAATCATTTCAAAAGTCATTTCAAAAATCATTTCAAAAAATCATTTCAAAAATCATTTCAAAAATCATTTCAAAAGTCATTTCAAAAATCATTTCAAAAGTCATTTCAAAAATCATTTTAGAATTCATTTCAAAAATCATTTCAAAAGTCATTTCAAAAATCATTTCAAAAGTCATTTCAAAAATCATTTCAAAAATCATTTCAAAAGTCATTTCAAAAATCATTTCAAAAATCATTTCAAAAATCATTTCAAAAATCATTTCAAAAGTCATTTCAAAAATCATTTCAAAAATCATTTCAAAAATCATTTCAAAAATCATTTCAAAAATCATTTCAAAAGCCATTTCAAAAATCATTTCAAAAGTCATTTCAAAAATCATTTCAAAATTCATTTCAAAAATCATTTCAAAAATCATTTTAAAAGTCATTTCAAAAATCATTTCAAAAATCATTTCAAAAATCATTTCAAAAATCATTTCAAAAGTCATTTCAAAAATCATTTCAAAAGTCATTTCAAAAATCATTTCAAAAATCATTTCAAAAATCATTTCAAAAATCATTTCAAAAATCATTTCAAAAGTCATTTCAAAAATCATTTCAAAAGTCATTTCAAAAATCATTTCAAAAATCATTTCAAAAATCATTTCAAAAATCATTTCAAAAGCCATTTCAAAAATCATTTCAAAAGTCATTTCAAAAATCATTTCAAAAATCATTTCAAAAATCATTTCAAAAGTCATTTCAAAAATCATTTCAAAAATCATTTCAAAAATCATTTCAAAAATCATTTCAAAAGTCATTTCAAAAATCATTTCAAAAGTCATTTCAAAAATCATTTCAAAAATCATTTCTAAAGCCATTTCAAAAATCATTTCTAAAGTCATTTCAAAAATCATTTCAAAAACTCATTTCAAAAACTCATTTCAAAAATCATTTCAAAAATCATTTCAAAAGTCATTTCAAAAATCATTTCAAAAGTCATTTCAAAAATCATTTCAAAAGTCATTTCAAAAATCATTTCAAAAATCATTTCAAAAATCATTTCAAAAGTCATTTCAAAAATCATTTCAAAAATCATTTCAAAAGTCATTTCAAAAATCATTTCAAAAATCATTTCAAAAATCATTTCAAAAATCATTTCAAAAGTCATTTCAAAAATCATTTCAAAAATCATTTCAAAAATCATTTCAGAATTCATTTCAAAAATCATTTCAAGAAATCATTTCAAAAGCCATTTCAAAAATCATTTCAAAAGTCATTTCAAAAATCATTTCAAAAATCATTTCAAAAATCATTTCAAAAATCATTTCAAAAATCATTTCAAAAATCATTTCAAAAATCATTTCAAAAATCATTTCAAAAGTCATTTCAAAAATCATTTCAAAAGTCATTTCAAAAATCATTTCAAAAATCATTTCAAAAATCATTTCAAAAGTCATTTCAAAAATCATTTCAAAAATCATTTCAAAAATCATTTCAAAAGTCATTTCAAAAATCATTTCAAAAATCATTTCAAAAGTCATTTCAAAAATCATTTCAAAAATCATTTCAAAAATCATTTCAAAAATCATTTCAGAATTCATTTCAAAAATCATTTCAAAAGTCATTTCAAAAATCATTTCAAAAATCATTTCAAAAATCATTTCAAAAGTCATTTCAAAAATCATTTCAAAAGTCATTTCAAAAATCATTTCAAAAGTCATTTCAAAAATCATTTCAAAAGTCATTTCAAAAATCATTTCAAAAATCATTTCAAAAGTCATTTCAAAAATCATTTCAAAAATCATTTCAAAAATCATTTCAAAAGTCATTTCAAAAATCATTTCAAAAATCATTTCAAAAATCATTTCAAAAATCATTTCAAAAATCATTTCAAAAGTCATTTCAAAAATCATTTCAAAAATCATTTCAAAAATCATTTCAAAAATCATTTCAAAAATCATTTCAAAAGTCATTTCAAAAATCATTTCAAAAGTCATTTCAAAAATCATTTCAAAAATCATTTCAAAAATCATTTCAAAAATCATTTCAAAAGTCATTTCAAAAATCATTTCAAAAATCATTTCAAAAATCATTTCAAAAATCATTTCAAAAGTCATTTCAAAAATCATTTCAAAAATCATTTCAAAAATCATTTCAAAAATCATTTCAAAAGTCATTTCAAAAGTCATTTCAAAAATCATTTCAAAAGTCATTTCAAAAATCATTTCAAAAATCATTTCAAAAATCATTTCAAAAATCATTTCAAAAGTCATTTCAAAAGTCATTTCAAAAATCATTTCAAAAATCATTTCAAAAATCATTTCAAAAATCATTTCAAAAATCATTTCAAAAGTCATTTCAAAAATCATTTCAAAAGTCATTTCAAAAATCATTTCAAAAATCATTTCAAAAATCATTTCAAAAATCATTTCAAAAGTCATTTCAAAAATCATTTCAAAAGTCATTTCAAAAATCATTTCAAAAATCATTTCAAAAATCATTTCAAAATTCAATTCAAAAATCATTTCAAAAAGCCATTTCAAAAATCATTTCAAAAAATCATTTCAAAAATCATTTCAAAAATCATTTCAAAAATCATTTCAAAAATCATTTCAAAAATCATTTCAAAAGTCATTTCAAAAATCATTTCAAAAATCATTTCAAAAGTCATTTCAAAAATCATTTCAAAAACTCATTTCAAAAATCATTTCAAAAATCATTTCAGAATTCATTTCAAAAATCATTTCAAAAACTCATTTCAAAAATCATTTCAAAAATCATTTCAAAAATCATTTCAAAAGCCATTTCAAAAATCATTTCAAAAATCATTTCAAAAATCATTTCAAAAATCATTTCAAAATTCATTTCAAAATCATTTCAA
Source organism: Entomobrya proxima (assembly GCA_029691765.1). NCBI lineage: Eukaryota > Metazoa > Arthropoda > Collembola > Entomobryomorpha > Entomobryidae > Entomobrya > Entomobrya proxima. The sequence continues at coordinate 17,108 of JAIQCH010000030.1, forward strand.
AAATCATTTCAAAAATCATTTCAAAAATCAATTCAAAATTCATTTCAAAAATCATTTCAAAAATCATTTCAAAAGTCATTTCAAAAATCATTTCAAAAGTCATTTCAAAAATCATTTCAAAAGTCATTTCAAAAGTCATTTCAAAAATCATTTCAAAAGTCATTTCAAAAATCATTTCAAAATTCATTTCAAAAATCATTTCAAAAATAATTTCAAAAATCATTTCAAAAGTCATTTCAAAAATCATGTCAAAATTGATTTCAAAAATCATTTCAAAAATCATTTCAAAAATCATTTCAAAAATCATTTCAAAAATCATTTCAAAAGTCATTTCAAAAATCATTTCAAAAATCATTTCAAAAATCATTTCAAAAGTCATTTCAAAAATCATTTCAAAAGTCATTTCAAAAATCATTTCAAAAGTCATTTCAAAAATCATTTCAAAAATCATTTCAAAAATCATTTCAAAAATCATTTCAAAAATCATTTCAAAAGCCATTTCAAAAATCATTTCAAAAGTCATTTCAAAAATCATTTCAAAAATCATTTCAAAAATCATTTCAAAAGTCATTTCAAAAATCATTTCAAAAATCATTTCAAAAATCATTTCAAAAGTCATTTCAAAAATCATTTCAAAAATCATTTCAAAAATCATTTCAAAAGTCATTTCAAAAATCATTTCAAAAGTCATTTCAAAAATCATTTCAAAAGTCATTTCAAAAAACATTTCAAAAGTCATTCCAAAATTCATTTCAAAGAATCATTTCAAAAATCATTTCTAAAGCCATTTCAAAAATCATTTCAAAAATCATTTCAAAAGTCATTTCAAAATTCATTTTAGAATTCATTTCAAAAATCATTTCAAAAGTCATTTCAAAAATCATTTCAAAAATCATTTCAAAAATCATTTCAAAAATCATTTCTAATGTCATTTCAAAAATCATTTCAAAAATCATTTCAAAATCATTTCAAAAATCATTTCTAAAGCCATTTCAAAAATCATTTCAAAAGTCATTTCAAAAATCATTTCAAAAGTCATTTCAAAAATCATTTCAAAAATCATTTCAAAAATCATTTCAAAAGTCATTTCAAAAGTCATTTCAAAAGTCATTTCAAAAATCATTTCAAAAGTCATTTCAAAAATCATTTCAAAAATCATTTCAAAAATCATTTCAAAAATCATTTCAAAAATCATTTCAAAAGTCATTTCAAAAATCATTTCAAAAGTCATTTCAAAAATCATTTCAAAAATCATTTCAAAAGTCATTTCAAAAATCAATTCAAAAGTCATTTCAAAAATCATTTCAAAAATCATTTCAAAAATCATTTCAAAAGTCATTTCAAAAATCATTTCAAAAATCATTTCAAAAATCATTTCAAAAAGCCATTTCAAAAATCATTTCAAAAATCATTTCAAAAATCATTTCAAAAATCATTTCAAAAGTCATTTCAAAAATCATTTCAAAAGTCATTTCAAAAGTCATTTCAAAAATCATTTCAAAAATCATTTCAAAAATCATTTCAAAAATCATTTCAAAAATCATTTCAAAAATCATTTCAAAATCATTTCAAAAATCATTTCAAAAATCATTTCAAAAATCAGTTAAAAAGTCATTTCAAAAATCAATTCAAAAGTCATTTCAAAAATCAATTCAAAAGTCATTTTAAAAATCATTTCAAAAGTCATTTCAAAAGTCATTTCAAAAGGCATTTCAAAAGTCATTTTAAAAGTCATTTCAAAAATCATTTCAAAAGTCATTTTAAAAATCATTTCAAAAATCATTTCAAAAATCATTTCAAAAGTCATTTCAAAAATCATTTCAAAAGTCATTTCAAAAATCATTTCAAAAATCATTTCAAAAATCATTCCAAATATCATTTCAAAAATCATTTCAAAAAATCATTTCAAAAATCATTTCTAAAGCCATTTCAAAAATCATTTCAAAAGTCATTTCAAAATTCATTTCAAAAGTCATTTCAAAAATCATTTCTAAAGCCATTTCAAAAATCATTTCAAAAATCATTTCAAAAGTCATTCCAAAATTCATTTCAAAAATCATTTCAAAAATCATTTCAAAAATCATTTCAAAAGTCATTTCAAAAATCATTTCAAAAGTCATTTCAAAAATCATTTCAAAAATCATTTCAAAAATCATTTCAAAAGTCATTTCAAAAATCATTTCAAAAGTCATTTCAAAAATCATTTCAAAAATCATTTCAAAAGTCATTTCAAAAGTCATTTCAAAAATCATTTCAAAAATCATTTCAAAATCATTTCAAAATCATTTCAAAAATGATTTCAAAAATCATTTCAAAAATCATTTCAAAAATCATTTCAAAAATCATTTCAAAAAACATTTCAAAAATCATTTCAAAAATCATTTCAAAAATCATTTCAAAAATCATTTCAAAAATCATTTCAAAAGCCATTTCAAAAATCATTTCAAAAGTCATTTCAAAAATCATTTCAAAAATCATTTCAAAAATCATTTCAAAAATCATTTCAAAAGTCATTTCAAAAACTCATTTCAAAAATCATTTCAAAAATCATTTCAAAAGTCATTTCAAAAATCATTTCAAAAATCATTTCAAAAATCATTTCAAAAGTCATTTCAAAAATCATTTCAAAAGTCATTTCAAAAATCATTTCAAAAATCATTTCAAAAATCATTTCAAAAGTCATTTCAAAAATCATTTCAAAAGTCATTTCAAAAATCATTTCAAAAGTCATTTCAAAAATCATTTCAAAAATCATTTCAAAAATCATTTCAAAAGTCATTTCAAAAATCATTTCAAAAGTCATTTCAAAAATCATTTCAAAAGTCATTTCAAAAATCATTTCAAAAGTCATTTCAAAAATCATTTCAAAAGTCATTTCAAAATCATTTCAAAAATCATTTCAAAACACATTTCAAAAATCATTTCAAAATAAATTTCAAAAATCATTTCAAAAATCAATTCAAAAATCATTTCTAAAGCCATTTCAAAAATCATTTCAAAAGTCATTTCAAAAATCATTTCAAAAATCATTTCAAAAATCATTTCAAAATCATTTCAAAAATCATTTCAAAAGTCATTTCAAAAATCATTTCAAAAGTCATTTCAAAAATCATTTCAAAAGTCATTTCAAAAATCATTTCAAAAAATCATTTCAAAAATCATTTCAAAAATCATTTCAAAAGTCATTTCAAAAATCATTTCAAAAGTCATTTCAAAAATCATTTCAAAAATCATTTCAAAAATCATTTCAAAAATCATTTCAAAAGTCATTTCAAAAATCATTTCAAAAGTCATTTCAAAAATCATTTCAAAAATCAATTCAAAAACCATTTCAAAAGTCATTTCAAAAATCAATTCAAAAGTCATTTCAAAAATCATTTCAAAAATCATTTCAAAAGTCATTTCAAAAATCAATTCAAAAGTCATTTCAAAAATCATTTCAAAAATCATTTCAAAAATCATTTCAAAAGTCATTTCAAAAACCATTTCAAAAATCATTTCAAAAATCAATTCAAAAGTCATTTCAAAAATCAATTCAAAAGTCATTTCAATAATCAATTCAAACGTCATTTCAAAAGTCATTTCAAAAATCAATTCAAAAGTCATTTCAAAAGTCATTTCAAAAGTCATTTTAAAAATCATTTCAAAAATCAAAATGCTAAATTCTGGCAGAATCTGCTAAATTCTGGCAGAATCTGCTAAATTCTGGCAGAATCTGCTAAATTCTGGCAGAATCTGCTAAATTCTGGCAGAATCTGCTAAATTCTGGCAGAATCTGCTAAATTCTGGCAGAATCTGCTAAATTCTGGCAGAATCTGCTAAATTCTGGCAGAATCTGCTAAATTCTGGCACAATCTGCTAAATTCTGGCAGAATCTGCTAAATTCTGGCAGAATCTGCTAAATTCTGGCAGAATCTGCTAAATTCTGGCAGAATCTGCTAAATTCTGGCAAAATCTGCAAAATGTGGCAGAATCTGCTAGTTTCTGGCAAAATCTGCTAAACGTGGCAGAATCTGCCAAATTCCGGCGGAATCTGCTAGATTCTGGTAGTACAAAACGGCGCTGAATGCAGCTAAACAGCATTGCGTAAGCACTAAACCGGGAGGAATGCAGCTTACGACCTTGTCTAGAAACAAAACGGCGCCGTTTGCAGCTAATCTGCTAGATTCTGGCAGAATCTGCTAGAATATGGCAAAATATTCTAAATGTTGCAGAATCTGCTTAATTCTGGACAAATCTGCTTAATTCTGGAAAAATCTGCTAGATTCTGGCAGAATCTGCTAGATTCTGGCAGAATCTGCTAGATTCTGGCAGAATCTGCTAAATTCTGGCAGAATCTGCTCGCTTTTATAAACATCGCATGATCTCAATACGGCGCCGCATTTAGCTTAAGAGAATTCTCTGAGTACAATACGGCGCCGCATGTTGATTTAGCGCATTGGTTGAGTACACAACGATGCCGAATGCAGCTTTGCAACATTGCCTGAGTATAAAAAGGCGCCGCATGAATGTTAGAAACATCGCATGAGTACAATACGGCGCCGCATGAAGATTTAGCGCAATGCTTGAGTTCAAACCGGCGCCGAATGCAGGTTAGGAGCATTGTCTGAGTACAAAACGGCGCCGCATGTAGACTAAGAGAACTGCCTGAGTGAGAAACGGCGCCGTATGCCAGTTATAAACGTCGCATGAATACAAACCGGCGCCGTATGCAGCTTAGGAACATTGTCTAAATACAAAACGGCGCCGCATGCAAGTTAAAAACATCGCATGAGTACAATACCGCGCGGTATGCAAGTTAAAAACATCGCATGAATACAGTACGGCACCGCATGTAGATTAAGACCATTGCTTGAATACACAACGGCGCCGTATGCAGCTTAGCAACATTGTCTGAGCAAAATACGGCGCCGTATGCAGGGTAAAAACATCGCATGAGTTCAATACGGCGCCGCATGTAGCTTGGGAACATTGCCTGAGTACAAACCGGCACCGTATGCAGCTTAGGATCATTTCCTGAGTAAAAAAGGCGCCGTATGCAGGTTAAAAACATCGCATGAGTTAAATACGGCGCCGGATGTAGCTTAAGAGAATTGCCTGAGTACACAACGGCGCCATATCTAGCTTAAGAACATTGTCTGAGTACAAAACGGCGCCGCATGTAGACTAAGAGAATTCCCTGAGTACACAACGGCGCCGCATGTAGCTTAAGAGAATTGCATGAGTACAAAACGGCGCCGTACACAGCTAAAGAGCATTGTCTGAGTACAAAACGGCACCGTTTACAGCTTAAGAGCGTCGCGTGAGTACAAAACGGCGCCGTATACAGCTAAAGCGCATTGTCTGAGTACAAAACGGCACCGTTTGCAGCCTAGGAGCTAGTCTAAGCGCACAACGGCGCCGTTAGCAACTAAAGAGCATTGTCTGAGTAAAACACGGCGCCGAATGCAGCTAAAGAGAATTGCGTAATTACTAAACCGTGGAGTACGCAGCTTAGGACATTGTCTAGAAACAAATCGGCGTCGTATGCAGCTAAGGTGCATTGTGTAAGTACGAAACGGCGCCATTTGCAGCTTTGGAGCTTGTCGGACTACAAAACGGCGCCGTTTACAGCTAAAGAGCGTCGCGTGAGTACAAAACGGCGCCGAATACAGCTGAAGAGCATTGTCTGAGTACAAAACGGCACCGTTTACAGCTTAAGAGCGTCGCGTGAGTACAAAACGGCGCCGTATACAGCTGAAGAGCATTGTCTGAGTACAAAACGGCACCGTTTGCAGCCTAAGAGCTTGTCTAAGCGCACAACGGCGCCGCTAGCAGCTAAAGAGCATTGTCTGAGTAAAACACGGCGCCGAATGCAGCTAAAGAGCATTGCGTAAGTACTAAACCGTGCGGTATGCAGCTTAGGACATTGTCTAGAAACAAAACGGCTCCGTTTGCAGCTAATCTGCTAGATTCTTGCAGAATCTGCTAGAATATGGCAAAATCTGCTAGAATATGGCAAAATCTGCTAAATGTGGCAGAATCTGCTAAATTCTGGCAGAATCTGCTAAATTCTGGCAGAATCTGCTAAATTCTGGCAGAATCTGCTAAATTCTGGCAGAATCTGCTAAATTCTGGCAGAATCTGCTAAATTCTGGCAGAATCTGCTAAATTCTGGCAGAATCTGCTAAATTCTGGCAGAATCTGCTAAATTCTGGCAGAATCTGCTAAATTCTGGCAGAATCTGCTAAATTCTGGCAGAATCTGCTAAATTCTGGCAGAATCTGCTAAATTCTGGCACAATCTGCTAAATTCTGGCAGAATCTGCTAAATTCTGGCAGAATCTGCTAAATTCTGGCAGAATCTGCTAAATTCTGGCAAAATCTGCAAAATGTGGCAGAATCTGCTAGTTTCTGGCAAAATCTGCTAAACGTGGCAGAATCTGCCAAATTCCGGCGGAATCTGCTAGATTCTGGTAGTACAAAACGGCGCTGAATGCAGCTAAACAGCATTGCGTAAGCACTAAACCGGGAGGAATGCAGCTTACGACCTTGTCTAGAAACAAAACGGCGCCGTTTGCAGCTAATCTGCTAGATTCTGGCAGAATCTGCTAGAATATGGCAAAATATTCTAAATGTTGCAGAATCTGCTTAATTCTGGACAAATCTGCTTAATTCTGGAAAAATCTGCTAGATTCTGGCAGAATCTGCTAGATTCTGGCAGAATCTGCTAAATTCTGGCAGAATCTGCTCGCTTTTATAAACATCGCATGATCTCAATACGGCGCCGCATTTAGCTTAAGAGAATTCTCTGAGTACAATACGGCGCCGCATGTTGATTTAGCGCATTGGTTGAGTACACAACGATGCCGAATGCAGCTTTGCAACATTGCCTGAGTATAAAAAGGCGCCGCATGAATGTTAGAAACATCGCATGAGTACAATACGGCGCCGCATGAAGATTTAGCGCAATGCTTGAGTTCAAACCGGCGCCGAATGCAGGTTAGGAGCATTGTCTGAGTACAAAACGGCGCCGCATGTAGACTAAGAGAACTGCCTGAGTGAGAAACGGCGCCGTATGCCAGTTATAAACGTCGCATGAATACAAACCGGCGCCGTATGCAGCTTAGGAACATTGTCTAAATACAAAACGGCGCCGCATGCAAGTTAAAAACATCGCATGAGTACAATACCGCGCGGTATGCAAGTTAAAAACATCGCAAGAATACAGTACGGCACCGCATGTAGATTAAGACCATTGCTTGAATACACAACGGCGCCGTATGCAGCTTAGCAACATTGTCTGAGCAAAATACGGCGCCGTATGCAGGGTAAAAACATCGCATGAGTTCAATACGGCGCCGCATGTAGCTTGGGAACATTGCCTGAGTACAAACCGGCACCGTATGCAGCTTAGGATCATTTCCTGAGTAAAAAAGGCGCCGTATGCAGGTTAAAAACATCGCATGAGTTAAATACGGCGCCGGATGTAGCTTAAGAGAATTGCCTGAGTACACAACGGCGCCATATCTAGCTTAAGAACATTGTCTGAGTACAAAACGGCGCCGCATGTAGACTAAGAGAATTCCCTGAGTACACAACGGCGCCGCATGTAGCTTAAGAGAATTGCATGAGTACAAAACGGCGCCGTACACAGCTAAAGAGCATTGTCTGAGTACAAAACGGCACCGTTTACAGCTTAAGAGCGTCGCGTGAGTACAAAACGGCGCCGTATACAGCTAAAGCGCATTGTCTGAGTACAAAACGGCACCGTTTGCAGCCTAGGAGCTAGTCTAAGCGCACAACGGCGCCGTTAGCAACTAAAGAGCATTGTCTGAGTAAAACACGGCGCCGAATGCAGCTAAAGAGAATTGCGTAATTACTAAACCGTGGAGTACGCAGCTTAGGACATTGTCTAGAAACAAATCGGCGTCGTATGCAGCTAAGGTGCATTGTGTAAGTACGAAACGGCGCCATTTGCAGCTTTGGAGCTTGTCGGACTACAAAACGGCGCCGTTTACAGCTAAAGAGCGTCGCGTGAGTACAAAACGGCGCCGAATACAGCTGAAGAGCATTGTCTGAGAACAAAACGGCACCGTTTACAGCTTAAGAGCGTCGCGTGAGTACAAAACGGCGCCGTATACAGCTGAAGAGCATTGTCTGAGTACAAAACGGCACCGTTTGCAGCCTAAGAGCTTGTCTAAGCGCACAACGGCGCCGCTAGCAGCTAAAGAGCATTGTCTGAGTAAAACACGGCGCCGAATGCAGCTAAAGAGCATTGCGTAAGTACTAAACCGTGCGGTATGCAGCTTAGGACATTGTCTAGAAACAAAACGGCTCCGTTTGCAGCTAATCTGCTAGATTCTTGCAGAATCTGCTAGAATATGGCAAAATCTGCTAGAATATGGCAAAATCTGCTAAATGTGGCAGAATCTGCTAAATTCTGGCAGAATCTGCTAAATTCTGGCAGAATCTGCTAAATTCTGGCAGAATCTGCTAAATTCTGGCAGAATCTGCTAAATTCTGGCAGAATCTGCTAAATTCTGGCAGAATCTGCTAAATTCTGGCAGAATCTGCTAAATTCTGGCAGAATCTGCTAAATTCTGGCAGAATCTGCTAAATTCTGGCAGAATCTGCTAAATTCTGGCAGAATCTGCTAAATTCTGGCAGAATCTGCTAAATTCTGGCAGAATCTGCTAAATTCTGGCAGAATCTGCTAAATTCTGGCAGAATCTGCTAAATTCTGGCAGAATCTGCTAAATTCTGGCACAATCTGCTAAATTCTGGCAGAATCTGCTAGATTCTGGCAGAATCTGCTAAATTCTGGCAGAATCTGCTAAATTCTGGCAGAATCTGCTAAATTCTGGCAAAATCTGCAAAATGTGGCAGAATCTGCTAGTTTCTGGCAAAATCTGCTAAACGTGGCAGAATCTGCCAAATTCCGGCGGAATCTGCTAGATTCTGGTAGTACAAAACGGCGCTGAATGCAGCTAAACAGCATTGCGTAAGCACTAAACCGGGAGGAATGCAGCTTACGACCTTGTCTAGAAACAAAACGGCGCCGTTTGCAGCTAATCTGCTAGATTCTGGCAGAATCTGCTAGAATATGGCAAAATATTCTAAATGTTGCAGAATCTGCTTAATTCTGGACAAATCTGCTTAATTCTGGAAAAATCTGCTAGATTCTGGCAGAATCTGCTAGATTCTGGCAGAATCTGCTAAATTCTGGCAGAATCTGCTCGCTTTTATAAACATCGCATGATCTCAATACGGCGCCGCATTTAGCTTAAGAGAATTCTCTGAGTACAATACGGCGCCGCATGTTGATTTAGCGCATTGGTTGAGTACACAACGATGCCGAATGCAGCTTTGCAACATTGCCTGAGTATAAAAAGGCGCCGCATGAATGTTAGAAACATCGCATGAGTACAATACGGCGCCGCATGAAGATTTAGCGCAATGCTTGAGTTCAAACCGGCGCCGAATGCAGGTTAGGAGCATTGTCTGAGTACAAAACGGCGCCGCATGTAGACTAAGAGAACTGCCTGAGTGAGAAACGGCGCCGTATGCCAGTTATAAACGTCGCATGAATACAAACCGGCGCCGTATGCAGCTTAGGAACATTGTCTAAATACAAAACGGCGCCGCATGCAAGTTAAAAACATCGCATGAGTACAATACCGCGCGGTATGCAAGTTAAAAACATCGCATGAATACAGTACGGCACCGCATGTAGATTAAGACCATTGCTTGAATACACAACGGCGCCGTATGCAGCTTAGCAACATTGTCTGAGCAAAATACGGCGCCGTATGCAGGGTAAAAACATCGCATGAGTTCAATACGGCGCCGCATGTAGCTTGGGAACATTGCCTGAGTACAAACCGGCACCGTATGCAGCTTAGGATCATTTCCTGAGTAAAAAAGGCGCCGTATGCAGGTTAAAAACATCGCATGAGTTAAATACGGCGCCGGATGTAGCTTAAGAGAATTGCCTGAGTACACAACGGCGCCATATCTAGCTTAAGAACATTGTCTGAGTACAAAACGGCGCCGCATGTAGACTAAGAGAATTCCCTGAGTACACAACGGCGCCGCATGTAGCTTAAGAGAATTGCATGAGTACAAAACGGCGCCGTACACAGCTAAAGAGCATTGTCTGAGTACAAAACGGCACCGTTTACAGCTTAAGAGCGTCGCGTGAGTACAAAACGGCGCCGTATACAGCTAAAGCGCATTGTCTGAGTACAAAACGGCACCGTTTGCAGCCTAGGAGCTTGTCTAAGCGCACAACGGCGCCGTTAGCAACTAAAGAGCATTGTCTGAGTAAAACACGGCGCCGAATGCAGCTAAAGAGAATTGCGTAATTACTAAACCGTGGAGTACGCAGCTTAGGACATTGTCTAGAAACAAATCGGCGTCGTATGCAGCTAAGGTGCATTGTGTAAGTACGAAACGGCGCCATTTGCAGCTTTGGAGCTTGTCGGACTACAAAACGGCGCCGTTTACAGCTAAAGAGCGTCGCGTGAGTACAAAACGGCGCCGAATACAGCTGAAGAGCATTGTCTGAGTACAAAACGGCACCGTTTACAGCTTAAGAGCGTCGCGTGAGTACAAAACGGCGCCGTATACAGCTGAAGAGCATTGTCTGAGTACAAAACGGCACCGTTTGCAGCCTAAGAGCTTGTCTAAGCGCACAACGGCGCCGCTAGCAGCTAAAGAGCATTGTCTGAGTAAAACACGGCGCCGAATGCAGCTAAAGAGCATTGCGTAAGTACTAAACCGTGCGGTATGCAGCTTAGGACATTGTCTAGAAACAAAACGGCTCCGTTTGCAGCTAATCTGCTAGATTCTTGCAGAATCTGCTAGAATATGGCAAAATCTGCTAAATGTGGCAGAATCTGCTAAATTCTGGCAGAATCTGCTAAATTCTGGCAGAATCTGCTGAATTCTGGCAGAATCTGCTAAATTCTGGCAGAATCTGCTAAATTCTGGCAGAATCTGCTAAATTCTGGCAGAATCTGCTAAATTCTGGCAGAATCTGCTAAATTCTGGCAAAATCTGCTAAATTCTGGCATAATCTGCTAAATTCTGGCAGGATCTGCTAAATGTGGCAGAATCTGCTAAATTCTGGCAAAATCTGCTAAATGTGGCAGAATCTGCTAAATTCTGGCAGAATCTGCTAAATTCTGGCAGAATCTGCTAAATTCTGGCAGAATCTGCTAAATTCAGGCAGAATCTGCTAAATTCTGGCAGAATCTGCTAAATTCTGGCAGAAACTGCTAAATTCTGGCAGAATCTGCTAAATTCTGGCAGAATCTGCTAAATTCTGGCAAAATCTGCTAAATTCTGGCAGAATCTGCTAAATTCTGGCAGAATCTGCTAAATTCTGGCAGAATCTGCTAAATTCTGGCATAATCTGCTAAATTCTGGCATAATCTGCTAAATTCTGGCAGAATCTGCTAAATTCTGGCATAATCTGCTAAATTCTGGCAGAATCTGCTAAATTCTGGCAGAATCTGCTAAATTCTGGCACAATCTGCTAAATTCTGGCAGAATCTGCTAAATTCTGGCAGAATCTGCTAAACTCTGGCAGAATCTGCTAAATTCTGGCAGAATCTGCTAAATTCTGGCAGAATCTGCTAAACTCTGGCAGATTCTGCTAAATTCTGGCAGAATCTGCTAAATTCTGGCAGAATCTGCTAACTTCTGGCACAATCTGCTAAATTCTGGCACAATCTGCTAAATTCTGGCACAATCTGCTAAATTCTGGCAGAATCTGCTAAATTCTGGCAAAATCTGCAAAATGTGGCAGAATCTGCTAGTTTCTGGCAAAATCTGCTAAACGTGGCAGAATCTGCCAAATTCCGGCGGAATCTGCTAGATTCTGGTAGTACAAAACGGCGCTGAATGCAGCCAAACAGCATTGCGTAAGCACTAACCCGGGAGGAATGCAGCTTACGACCTTGTCTAGAAACAAAACGGCGCCGTTTGCAGCTAATCTGCTAGATTCTGGCAGAATCTGCTAGAATATGGCAAAATATTCTAAATGTTGCAGAATCTGCTTAATTCTGGACAAATCTGCTTAATTCTGGAAAAATCTGCAAGATTCTGGCAGAATCTGCTAGATTCTGGCAGAATCTGCTAAATTCTGGCAGAATCTGCTCGCTTTTATAAACATCGCATGATCTCAATACGGCGCCGCATTTAGCTTAAGAGAATTCTCTGAGTACAATACGGCGCCGCATGTTGATTTAGCGCATTGGTTGAGTACACAACGATGCCGAATGCAGCTTTGCAACATTGCCTGAGTATAAAAAGGCGCCGCATGAATGTTAGAAACATCGCATGAGTACAATACGGCGCCGCATGAAGATTTAGCGCAATGCTTGAGTTCAAACCGGCGCCGAATGCAGGTTAGGAGCATTGTCTGAGTACAAAACGGCGCCGCATGTAGATTAAGAGAACTGCCTGAGTGCGAAACGGCGCCGTATGCCAGTTATAAACGTCGCATGAATACAAACCGGCGCCGTATACAGCTTAGGAACATTGTCTAAATACAGAACGGCGCCGCATGCAAGTTAAAAACATCGCATGAGTACAATACCGCGCGGTATGCAAGTTAAAAACATCGCATGAATACACTACGGCACCGCATGTAGATTAAGACCATTGCTTGAATACACAACGGCGCCGTATGCAGCTTAGCAACATTGTCTGAGCAAAATACGGCGCCGCATGCAGGGTAAAAACATCGCATGAGTTCAATACGGCGCCGCATGTAGCTTGGGAACATTGCCTGAGTACAAACCGGCACCGTATGCAGCTTAGGATCATTTCCTGAGTAAAAAAGGCGCCGTATGCAGGTTAAAAACATCGCATGAGTTAAATACGGCGCCGGATGTAGCTAAAGAGCATTGCGTAAGTACTAAACCGTGCGGTATGCAGCTTAGGACATTGTCTAGAAACAAAACGGCTCCGTTTGCAGCTAATCTGCTAGATTCTTGCAGAATCTGCTAGAATATGGCAAAATCTGCTAGAATATGGCAAAATCTGCTAAATGTGGCAGAATCTGCTAAATTCTGGCAGAATCTGCTAAATTCTGGCAGAATCTGCTAAATTCTGGCAGAATCTGCTAAATTCTGGCAGAATCTGCTAAATTCTGGCAGAATCTGCTAAATTCTGGCAGAATCTGCTAAATTCTGGCAGAATCTGCTAAATTCTGGCAGAATCTGCTAAATTCTGGCAGAATCTGCTAAATTCTGGCAGAATCTGCTAAATTCTGGCACAATCTGCTAAATTCTGGCAGAATCTGCTAAATTCTGGCAGAATCTGCTAAATTCTGGCAGAATCTGCTAAATTCTGGCAAAATCTGCAAAATGTGGCAGAATCTGCTAGTTTCTGGCAAAATCTGCTAAACGTGGCAGAATCTGCCAAATTCCGGCGGAATCTGCTAGATTCTGGTAGTACAAAACGGCGCTGAATGCAGCTAAACAGCATTGCGTAAGCACTAAACCGGGAGGAATGCAGCTTACGACCTTGTCTAGAAACAAAACGGCGCCGTTTGCAGCTAATCTGCTAGATTCTGGCAGAATCTGCTAGAATATGGCAAAATATTCTAAATGTTGCAGAATCTGCTTAATTCTGGACAAATCTGCTTAATTCTGGAAAAATCTGCTAGATTCTGGCAGAATCTGCTAGATTCTGGCAGAATCTGCTAAATTCTGGCAGAATCTGCTCGCTTTTATAAACATCGCATGATCTCAATACGGCGCCGCATTTAGCTTAAGAGAATTCTCTGAGTACAATACGGCGCCGCATGTTGATTTAGCGCATTGGTTGAGTACACAACGATGCCGAATGCAGCTTTGCAACATTGCCTGAGTATAAAAAGGCGCCGCATGAATGTTAGAAACATCGCATGAGTACAATACGGCGCCGCATGAAGATTTAGCGCAATGCTTGAGTTCAAACCGGCGCCGAATGCAGGTTAGGAGCATTGTCTGAGTACAAAACGGCGCCGCATGTAGACTAAGAGAACTGCCTGAGTGAGAAACGGCGCCGTATGCCAGTTATAAACGTCGCATGAATACAAACCGGCGCCGTATGCAGCTTAGGAACATTGTCTAAATACAAAACGGCGCCGCATGCAAGTTAAAAACATCGCATGAGTACAATACCGCGCGGTATGCAAGTTAAAAACATCGCAAGAATACAGTACGGCACCGCATGTAGATTAAGACCATTGCTTGAATACACAACGGCGCCGTATGCAGCTTAGCAACATTGTCTGAGCAAAATACGGCGCCGTATGCAGGGTAAAAACATCGCATGAGTTCAATACGGCGCCGCATGTAGCTTGGGAACATTGCCTGAGTACAAACCGGCACCGTATGCAGCTTAGGATCATTTCCTGAGTAAAAAAGGCGCCGTATGCAGGTTAAAAACATCGCATGAGTTAAATACGGCGCCGGATGTAGCTTAAGAGAATTGCCTGAGTACACAACGGCGCCATATCTAGCTTAAGAACATTGTCTGAGTACAAAACGGCGCCGCATGTAGACTAAGAGAATTCCCTGAGTACACAACGGCGCCGCATGTAGCTTAAGAGAATTGCATGAGTACAAAACGGCGCCGTACACAGCTAAAGAGCATTGTCTGAGTACAAAACGGCACCGTTTACAGCTTAAGAGCGTCGCGTGAGTACAAAACGGCGCCGTATACAGCTAAAGCGCATTGTCTGAGTACAAAACGGCACCGTTTGCAGCCTAGGAGCTAGTCTAAGCGCACAACGGCGCCGTTAGCAACTAAAGAGCATTGTCTGAGTAAAACACGGCGCCGAATGCAGCTAAAGAGAATTGCGTAATTACTAAACCGTGGAGTACGCAGCTTAGGACATTGTCTAGAAACAAATCGGCGTCGTATGCAGCTAAGGTGCATTGTGTAAGTACGAAACGGCGCCATTTGCAGCTTTGGAGCTTGTCGGACTACAAAACGGCGCCGTTTACAGCTAAAGAGCGTCGCGTGAGTACAAAACGGCGCCGAATACAGCTGAAGAGCATTGTCTGAGAACAAAACGGCACCGTTTACAGCTTAAGAGCGTCGCGTGAGTACAAAACGGCGCCGTATACAGCTGAAGAGCATTGTCTGAGTACAAAACGGCACCGTTTGCAGCCTAAGAGCTTGTCTAAGCGCACAACGGCGCCGCTAGCAGCTAAAGAGCATTGTCTGAGTAAAACACGGCGCCGAATGCAGCTAAAGAGCATTGCGTAAGTACTAAACCGTGCGGTATGCAGCTTAGGACATTGTCTAGAAACAAAACGGCTCCGTTTGCAGCTAATCTGCTAGATTCTTGCAGAATCTGCTAGAATATGGCAAAATCTGCTAGAATATGGCAAAATCTGCTAAATGTGGCAGAATCTGCTAAATTCTGGCAGAATCTGCTAAATTCTGGCAGAATCTGCTAAATTCTGGCAGAATCTGCTAAATTCTGGCAGAATCTGCTAAATTCTGGCAGAATCTGCTAAATTCTGGCAGAATCTGCTAAATTCTGGCAGAATCTGCTAAATTCTGGCAGAATCTGCTAAATTCTGGCAGAATCTGCTAAATTCTGGCAGAATCTGCTAAATTCTGGCAGAATCTGCTAAATTCTGGCAGAATCTGCTAAATTCTGGCAGAATCTGCTAAATTCTGGCAGAATCTGCTAAATTCTGGCAGAATCTGCTAAATTCTGGCAGAATCTGCTAAATTCTGGCACAATCTGCTAAATTCTGGCAGAATCTGCTAGATTCTGGCAGAATCTGCTAAATTCTGGCAGAATCTGCTAAATTCTGGCAGAATCTGCTAAATTCTGGCAAAATCTGCAAAATGTGGCAGAATCTGCTAGTTTCTGGCAAAATCTGCTAAACGTGGCAGAATCTGCCAAATTCCGGCGGAATCTGCTAGATTCTGGTAGTACAAAACGGCGCTGAATGCAGCTAAACAGCATTGCGTAAGCACTAAACCGGGAGGAATGCAGCTTACGACCTTGTCTAGAAACAAAACGGCGCCGTTTGCAGCTAATCTGCTAGATTCTGGCAGAATCTGCTAGAATATGGCAAAATATTCTAAATGTTGCAGAATCTGCTTAATTCTGGACAAATCTGCTTAATTCTGGAAAAATCTGCTAGATTCTGGCAGAATCTGCTAGATTCTGGCAGAATCTGCTAAATTCTGGCAGAATCTGCTAAATTCTGGCAGAATCTGCTCGCTTTTATAAACATCGCATGATCTCAATACGGCGCCGCATTTAGCTTAAGAGAATTCTCTGAGTACAATACGGCGCCGCATGTTGATTTAGCGCATTGGTTGAGTACACAACGATGCCGAATGCAGCTTTGCAACATTGCCTGAGTATAAAAAGGCGCCGCATGAATGTTAGAAACATCGCATGAGTACAATACGGCGCCGCATGAAGATTTAGCGCAATGCTTGAGTTCAAACCGGCGCCGAATGCAGGTTAGGAGCATTGTCTGAGTACAAAACGGCGCCGCATGTAGACTAAGAGAACTGCCTGAGTGAGAAACGGCGCCGTATGCCAGTTATAAACGTCGCATGAATACAAACCGGCGCCGTATGCAGCTTAGGAACATTGTCTAAATACAAAACGGCGCCGCATGCAAGTTAAAAACATCGCATGAGTACAATACCGCGCGGTATGCAAGTTAAAAACATCGCATGAATACAGTACGGCACCGCATGTAGATTAAGACCATTGCTTGAATACACAACGGCGCCGTATGCAGCTTAGCAACATTGTCTGAGCAAAATACGGCGCCGTATGCAGGGTAAAAACATCGCATGAGTTCAATACGGCGCCGCATGTAGCTTGGGAACATTGCCTGAGTACAAACCGGCACCGTATGCAGCTTAGGATCATTTCCTGAGTAAAAAAGGCGCCGTATGCAGGTTAAAAACATCGCATGAGTTAAATACGGCGCCGGATGTAGCTTAAGAGAATTGCCTGAGTACACAACGGCGCCATATCTAGCTTAAGAACATTGTCTGAGTACAAAACGGCGCCGCATGTAGACTAAGAGAATTCCCTGAGTACACAACGGCGCCGCATGTAGCTTAAGAGAATTGCATGAGTACAAAACGGCGCCGTACACAGCTAAAGAGCATTGTCTGAGTACAAAACGGCACCGTTTACAGCTTAAGAGCGTCGCGTGAGTACAAAACGGCGCCGTATACAGCTAAAGCGCATTGTCTGAGTACAAAACGGCACCGTTTGCAGCCTAGGAGCTTGTCTAAGCGCACAACGGCGCCGTTAGCAACTAAAGAGCATTGTCTGAGTAAAACACGGCGCCGAATGCAGCTAAAGAGAATTGCGTAATTACTAAACCGTGGAGTACGCAGCTTAGGACATTGTCTAGAAACAAATCGGCGTCGTATGCAGCTAAGGTGCATTGTGTAAGTACGAAACGGCGCCATTTGCAGCTTTGGAGCTTGTCGGACTACAAAACGGCGCCGTTTACAGCTAAAGAGCGTCGCGTGAGTACAAAACGGCGCCGAATACAGCTGAAGAGCATTGTCTGAGTACAAAACGGCACCGTTTACAGCTTAAGAGCGTCGCGTGAGTACAAAACGGCGCCGTATACAGCTGAAGAGCATTGTCTGAGTACAAAACGGCACCGTTTGCAGCCTAAGAGCTTGTCTAAGCGCACAACGGCGCCGCTAGCAGCTAAAGAGCATTGTCTGAGTAAAACACGGCGCCGAATGCAGCTAAAGAGCATTGCGTAAGTACTAAACCGTGCGGTATGCAGCTTAGGACATTGTCTAGAAACAAAACGGCTCCGTTTGCAGCTAATCTGCTAGATTCTTGCAGAATCTGCTAGAATATGGCAAAATCTGCTAAATGTGGCAGAATCTGCTAAATTCTGGCAGAATCTGCTAAATTCTGGCAGAATCTGCTGAATTCTGGCAGAATCTGCTAAATTCTGGCAGAATCTGCTAAATTCTGGCAGAATCTGCTAAATTCTGGCAGAATCTGCTAAATTCTGGCAGAATCTGCTAAATTCTGGCAAAATCTGCTAAATTCTGGCATAATCTGCTAAATTCTGGCAGGATCTGCTAAATGTGGCAGAATCTGCTAAATTCTGGCAAAATCTGCTAAATGTGGCAGAATCTGCTAAATTCTGGCAGAATCTGCTAAATTCTGGCAGAATCTGCTAAATTCTGGCAGAATCTGCTAAATTCAGGCAGAATCTGCTAAATTCTGGCAGAATCTGCTAAATTCTGGCAGAAACTGCTAAATTCTGGCAGAATCTGCTAAATTCTGGCAGAATCTGCTAAATTCTGGCAAAATCTGCTAAATTCTGGCAGAATCTGCTAAATTCTGGCAGAATCTGCTAAATTCTGGCAGAATCTGCTAAATTCTGGCATAATCTGCTAAATTCTGGCATAATCTGCTAAATTCTGGCAGAATCTGCTAAATTCTGGCATAATCTGCTAAATTCTGGCAGAATCTGCTAAATTCTGGCAGAATCTGCTAAATTCTGGCACAATCTGCTAAATTCTGGCAGAATCTGCTAAATTCTGGCAGAATCTGCTAAACTCTGGCAGAATCTGCTAAATTCTGGCAGAATCTGCTAAATTCTGGCAGAATCTGCTAAACTCTGGCAGATTCTGCTAAATTCTGGCAGAATCTGCTAAATTCTGGCAGAATCTGCTAACTTCTGGCACAATCTGCTAAATTCTGGCACAATCTGCTAAATTCTGGCACAATCTGCTAAATTCTGGCAGAATCTGCTAAATTCTGGCAAAATCTGCAAAATGTGGCAGAATCTGCTAGTTTCTGGCAAAATCTGCTAAACGTGGCAGAATCTGCCAAATTCCGGCGGAATCTGCTAGATTCTGGTAGTACAAAACGGCGCTGAATGCAGCCAAACAGCATTGCGTAAGCACTAACCCGGGAGGAATGCAGCTTACGACCTTGTCTAGAAACAAAACGGCGCCGTTTGCAGCTAATCTGCTAGATTCTGGCAGAATCTGCTAGAATATGGCAAAATATTCTAAATGTTGCAGAATCTGCTTAATTCTGGACAAATCTGCTTAATTCTGGAAAAATCTGCAAGATTCTGGCAGAATCTGCTAGATTCTGGCAGAATCTGCTAAATTCTGGCAGAATCTGCTCGCTTTTATAAACATCGCATGATCTCAATACGGCGCCGCATTTAGCTTAAGAGAATTCTCTGAGTACAATACGGCGCCGCATGTTGATTTAGCGCATTGGTTGAGTACACAACGATGCCGAATGCAGCTTTGCAACATTGCCTGAGTATAAAAAGGCGCCGCATGAATGTTAGAAACATCGCATGAGTACAATACGGCGCCGCATGAAGATTTAGCGCAATGCTTGAGTTCAAACCGGCGCCGAATGCAGGTTAGGAGCATTGTCTGAGTACAAAACGGCGCCGCATGTAGATTAAGAGAACTGCCTGAGTGCGAAACGGCGCCGTATGCCAGTTATAAACGTCGCATGAATACAAACCGGCGCCGTATACAGCTTAGGAACATTGTCTAAATACAGAACGGCGCCGCATGCAAGTTAAAAACATCGCATGAGTACAATACCGCGCGGTATGCAAGTTAAAAACATCGCATGAATACACTACGGCACCGCATGTAGATTAAGACCATTGCTTGAATACACAACGGAGCCGTATGCAGCTTAGCAACATTGTCTGAGCAAAATACGGCGCCGCATGCAGGGTAAAAACATCGCATGAGTTCAATACGGCGCCGCATGTAGCTTGGGAACATTGCCTGAGTACAAACCGGCACCGTATGCAGCTTAGGATCATTTCCTGAGTAAAAAAGGCGCCGTATGCAGGTTAAAAACATCGCATGAGTTAAATACGGCGCCGGATGTAGCTTAAGAGAATTGCCTGAGTACACAACGGCGCCGTTTACAGCTAAAGAGCGTCGCGTGAGTACAAAACGGCGCCGAATACAGCTGAAGAGCATTGTCTGAGTACAAAACGGCACCGTTTACAGCTTAAGAGCGTCGCGTGAGTACAAAACGGCGCCGTATACAGCTGAAGAGCATTGTCTGAGTACAAAACGGCACCGTTTGCAGCCTAAGAGCTTGTCTAAGCGCACAACGGCGCCGCTAGCAGCTAAAGAGCATTGTCTGAGTAAAAAACGGCGCCGAATGCAGCTAAAGAGCATTGCGTAAGTACTAAACCGTGCGGTATGCAGCTTAGGACATTGTCTAGAAACAAAACGGCGCCGTTTGCAGCTAATCTGCTAAATTCTGGCAGAATCTGCTAAATTCTGGCAGAATCTGCTAAATGTGGCAGAATCTGCTAAATTCTGGCAGAATCTGCTAAATTCTGGCAGAATCTGCTAAATTCTGGCAGAATCTGCTAAATTCTGGCAGAATCTGCTAAATTCTGGCAGAATCTGCTAAATTCTGGCAGAATCTGCTAAATTCTGGCAGAATCTGCTAAATTCTAGCAGAAACTGCTAAATTCTGGCAGAATCTGCTAAATTCTGGCAAAATCTGCTAAATTCTGGCAAAATCTGCAAAATTCTGGCAGAATCTGTTAAATTCTGGCAGAATCTGCTAAATTTTGGCAGAATCTGCTAAATTCTGGCAGAATCTGCTAAATTCTGGCAGAATGTGCTAAATTCTGGCAAAATCTGCAAAATGTGGCAGAATCTGCTAGTTTCTGGCAAAATCTGCTAAACGTGGCAGAATCTGCCAAACTCTGGCAGAATCTGCAAAATGTGGCAGAATCTGCTAGTTTCTGGCAAAATCTGCTAAACGTGGCAGAATCTGCCAAATTCCGGCGGAATCTGCTAGATTCTGATAGTACAAAACGGCGCCGAATACAGCTAAACAGCATTGCGTAAGCACTAAACCGTGCGGAATGCAGCTTACCACCTTGTCTAGAAACAAAACGGCGCCGTTTGCAGCTAATCTGCTAGATTCTGGCAGAATCTGCTAGAATATGGCAAAATATTCTAAATGTTGCAGAATCTGCTTAATTCTGGACAAATCTGCTTAATTCTGGAAAAATCTGCTAGATTCTGGCAGAATCTGCTAGATTCTGGCAGAATCTGCTAGATTCTGGCAGAATCTGCTAAATTCTGGCAAAATCTGCAAAATGTGGCAGAATCTGCTAGTTTCTGGCAGAATCTGCTAAATTCTGGCAGAATCTGCTAAATTCTGGCAGAATCTGCTAAATTCTGGCAGAATCTGCTAAATTCTGGCAAAATCTGCTAAATTCTGGCAGAATCTGCTAAATTCTGGCACAATCTGCTAAATTCTGGCAGAATCTGCTAAATTCTGGCACAGTCTGCTAAATTCTGGCAGAATCTGCTAAATTCTGGCACAATCTGCTAAATTCTGGCAGAATCTGCTAAAATCTGGCACAATCTGCTAAATTCTGGCAGAATCTGCTAAATTCTGGCAGAATCTGCTAAATTCTGGCACAATCTGCTAAATTCTGGCAGAATCTGCTAAATTCTGGCAAAATCTGCAAAATGTGGCAGAATCTGCTAGTTTCTGACAAAATCTGCTAAACGTGGCAGAATCTGCCAAATTCCGGCGGAATCTGATAGATTCTGGTACTACAAAACGGCGCCGTTTACAGCTAAAGAGCGTCGCGTGAGTACAAAACGGCGCCGAATACAGCTGAAGAGCATTGTCTGAGTACAAAACGGCACCGTTTACAGCTTAAGAGCGTCGCGTGAGTACAAAACGGCGCCGTATACAGCTAAAGAGCATTGTCTGAGTACAAAACGGCACCGTTTGCAGCCTAGGAGCTTGTCTAAGCGCACAGCGGCGCCGCTAGCAGCTAAAGAGCATTGTCTGAGTAAAAAACGGCGCCGAATGCAGCTAAAGAGCATTGCGTAAGTACTAAACCGTGCGGTATGCAGCTTAGGACACTGTCTAGAAACAAAACGGCGCCGTTTGCAGCTAATCTGCTAAATTCTGGCAGAATCTGCTAAATTTTGACAGAATCTGCTAAATGTGGCAGAATCTGCTAAATTCTGGCAGAATTTGCTAAATTCTGGCAGAATCTGCTAAATTCTGGCAGAATCTGCTAAATTCTGGCAAAATCTGCTAAATTCTGGCAGAATCTGCTAAATTCTGGCAGAATCTGCTAAATTCTGGCAAAATCTGCAAAATGTGGCAGAATCTGCTAGTTTCTGGCAAAATCTGCTAAACGTGGCAGAATCTGCCAAATTCCGGCGGAATCTGCTAGATTCTGATAGTACAAAACGGCGCCGAATGCAGCTAAACAGCATTGCGTAAGCACTAAACCGTGCGGAATGCAGCTTACCACCTTGTCTAGAAACAAAACGGCGCCGTTTGGAGCTAATCTGCTAGATTCTGGCAGAATCTGCTAGAATATGGCAAAATATTCTAAATGTTGCAGAATCTGCTTAATTCTGGACAAATCTGCTTAATTCTGGAAAAATCTGCTAGATTCTGGCAGAATCTGCTAGATTCTGGCAGAATCTGCTAAATTCTGGCAAAATCTGCTAAATGTGGCAGAATCTGCTAAATTCTGGCAGAATCTGCTAAATTCTGGCAGAATCTGCTAAATTCTGGCAGAATCTGCTAAATTCTGGCAGAATCTGCTAAATTCTGGCAGAATCTGCTAAATTCTTGCAGAATCTGCTAAATTCTTGCAGAATCTGCTAAATTCTGGCAGAATCTGCTAAATTCTGGCAGAAACTGCTAAATTCTGACAAAATCTGCTAAATTCTGGCACAATCTGCTAAATTCTGGCAGAATCTGCTAAATGTGGCAGAATCTGCTAAATTCTGGCAGAATTTGCTAAATTCTGGCAGAATCTGCTAAATTCTGGCAGAATCTGCTAAATTCTGGCAGAAACTGCAAAATGTGGCAGAATCTGCTAGTTTCTGGCAAAATCTGCTAAACGTGGCAGAATCTGCCAAATTCCGGCGGAATCTGCTAGATTCTGGTAGTACAAAACGGCGCTGAATGCAGCCAAACAGCATTGCGTAAGCACTAAACCGGGAGGAATGCAGCTTACGACCTTGTCTAGAAACAAAACGGCGCCGTTTGCAGCTAATCTGCTAGATTCTGGCAGAATCTGCTAGAATATGGCAAAATATTCTAAATGTTGCAGAATCTGCTAGATTCTGGCAGAATCTGCTAGATTCTGGCAGAATCTGCTAAATTCTGGCAGAATCTGCTCGCTTTTATAAACATCGCATGATCTCAATACGGCGCCGCATTTAGCTTAAGAGAATTCTCTGAGTACAATACGGCGCCGCATGTTGATTTAGCGCATTGGTTGAGTACACAACGATGCCGAATGCAGCTTTGCAACATTGCCTGAGTATAAAAAGGCGCCGCATGAATGTTAGAAACATCGCATGAGTACAATACGGCGCCGCATGAAGATTTAGCGCAATGCTTGAGTTCAAACCGGCGCCGAATGCAGGTTAGGAGCATTGTCTGAGTACAAAACGGCGCCGCATGTAGATTAGGAGAACTGCCTGAGTGCGAAACGGCGCCGTATGCCAGTTATAAACGTCGCATGAATACAAACCGGCGCCGTATACAGCTTAGGAACATTGTCTAAATACAGAACGGCGCCGCATGCAAGTTAAAAACATCGCATGAGTACAATACCGCGCGGTATGCAAGTTAAAAACATCGCATGAATACACTACGGCACCGCATGTAGATTAAGACCATTGCTTGAATACACAACGGCGCCGTATGCAGCTTAGCAACATTGTCTGAGCAAAATACGGCGCCGTATGCAGGGTAAAAACATCGCATGAGTTCAATACGGCGCCGCATGTAGCTTGGGAACATTGCCTGAGTACAAACCGGCACCGTATGCAGCTTAGGATCATTTCCTGAGTAAAAAAGGCGCCGTATGCAGGTTAAAAACATCGCATGAGTTAAATACGGCGCCGGATGTAGCTTAAGAGAATTGCCTGAGTACACAACGGCGCCGTTTACAGCTAAAGAGCGTCGCGTGAGTACAAAACGGCGCCGAATACAGCTGAAGAGCATTGTCTGAGTACAAAACGGCACCGTTTACAGCTTAAGAGCGTCGCGTGAGTACAAAACGGCGCCGTATACAGCTGAAGAGCATTGTCTGAGTACAAAACGGCACCGTTTGCAGCCTAAGAGCTTGTCTAAGCGCACAACGGCGCCGCTAGCAGCTAAAGAGCATTGTCTGAGTAAAAAACGGCGCCGAATGCAGCTAAAGAGCATTGCGTAAGTACTAAACCGTGCGGTATGCAGCTTAGGACATTGTCTAGAAACAAAACGGCGCCGTTTGCAGCTAATCTGCTAAATTCTGGCAGAATCTGCTAAATTCTGGCAGAATCTGCTAAATGTGGCAGAATCTGCTAAATTCTGGCAGAATCTGCTAAATTCTGGCAGAATCTGCTAAATTCTGGCAGAATCTGCTAAATTCTGGCAGAATCTGCTAAATTCTGGCAGAATCTGCTAAATTCTGGCAGAATCTGCTAAATTCTGGCAGAATCTGCTAAATTCTGGCAGAATCTGCTAAATTCTAGCAGAAACTGCTAAATTCTGGCAGAATCTGCTAAATTCTGGCAAAATCTGCTAAATTCTGGCAAAATCTGCTAAATTCTGGCAGAATCTGCTAAATTTTGGCAAAATCTGCAAAATGTGGCAGAATCTGCTCGCTTTTATAAACATCGCATGATCTCAATACGGCGCCGCATTTAGCTTAAGAGAATTCTCTGAGTACAATACGGCGCCGCATGTTGATTTAGCGCATTGGTTGAGTACACAACGATGCCGAATGCAGCTTTGCAACATTGCCTGAGTATAAAAAGGCGCCGCATGAATGTTAGAAACATCGCATGAGTACAATACGGCGCCGCATGAAGATTTAGCGCAATGCTTGAGTTCAAACCGGCGCCGAATGCAGGTTAGGAGCATTGTCTGAGTACAAAACGGCGCCGCATGTAGATTAGGAGAACTGCCTGAGTGCGAAACGGCGCCGTATGCCAGTTATAAACGTCGCATGAATACAAACCGGCGCCGTATACAGCTTAGGAACATTGTCTAAATACAGAACGGCGCCGCATGCAAGTTAAAAACATCGCATGAGTACAATACCGCGCGGTATGCAAGTTAAAAACATCGCATGAATACACTACGGCACCGCATGTAGATTAAGACCATTGCTTGAATACACAACGGCGCCGTATGCAGCTTAGCAACATTGTCTGAGCAAAATACGGCGCCGTATGCAGGGTAAAAACATCGCATGAGTTCAATACGGCGCCGCATGTAGCTTGGGAACATTGCCTGAGTACAAACCGGCACCGTATGCAGCTTAGGATCATTTCCTGAGTAAAAAAGGCGCCGTATGCAGGTTAAAAACATCGCATGAGTTAAATACGGCGCCGGATGTAGCTTAAGAGAATTGCCTGAGTACACAACGGCGCCGTTTACAGCTAAAGAGCGTCGCGTGAGTACAAAACGGCGCCGAATACAGCTGAAGAGCATTGTCTGAGTACAAAACGGCACCGTTTACAGCTTAAGAGCGTCGCGTGAGTACAAAACGGCGCCGTATACAGCTGAAGAGCATTGTCTGAGTACAAAACGGCACCGTTTGCAGCCTAAGAGCTTGTCTAAGCGCACAACGGCGCCGCTAGCAGCTAAAGAGCATTGTCTGAGTAAAAAACGGCGCCGAATGCAGCTAAAGAGCATTGCGTAAGTACTAAACCGTGCGGTATGCAGCTTAGGACATTGTCTAGAAACAAAACGGCGCCGTTTGCAGCTAATCTGCTAAATTCTGGCAGAATCTGCTAAATTCTGGCAGAATCTGCTAAATGTGGCAGAATCTGCTAAATTCTGGCAGAATCTGCTAAATTCTGGCAGAATCTGCTAAATTCTGGCAGAATCTGCTAAATTCTGGCAGAATCTGCTAAATTCTGGCAGAATCTGCTAAATTCTAGCAGAAACTGCTAAATTCTGGCAGAATCTGCTAAATTCTGGCAAAATCTGCTAAATTCTGGCAAAATCTGCTAAATTCTGGCAGAATCTGCTAAATTCTGGCAGAATCTGCTAAATTTTGGCAGAATCTGCTAAATTCTGGCAGAATCTGCTAAATTCTGGCAGAATCTGCTAAATTCTGGCAGAATGTGCTAAATTCTGGCAAAATCTGCAAAATGTGGCAGAATCTGCTAGTTTCTGGCAAAATCTGCTAAACGTGGCAGAATCTGCCAAACTCTGGCAGAATCTGCAAAATGTGGCAGAATCTGCTAGTTTCTGGCAAAATCTGCTAAACGTGGCAGAATCTGCCAAATTCCGGCGGAATCTGCTAGATTCTGATAGTACAATACGGCGCCGAATACAGCTAAACAGCATTGCGTAAGCACTAAACCGTGCGGAATGCAGCTTACCACCTTGTCTAGAAACAAAACGGCGCCGTTTGCAGCTAATCTGCTAGATTCTGGCAGAATCTGCTAGAATATGGCAAAATATTCTAAATGTTGCAGAATCTGCTTAATTCTGGACAAATCTGCTTAATTCTGGAAAAATCTGCTAGATTCTGGCAGAATCTGCTAGATTCTGGCAGAATCTGCTAGATTCTGGCAGAATCTGCTAAATTCTGGCAAAATCTGCAAAATGTGGCAGAATCTGCTAGTTTCTGGCAGAATCTGCTAAATTCTGGCGGAATCTGCTAAATTCTGGCAGAATCTGCTAAATTCTGGCAGAATCTGCTAAATTCTGGCAGAATCTGCTAAATTCTGGCAGAATCTGCTAAATTCTGGCAAAATCTGCTAAATTCTTGCAGAATCTGCTAAATTCTGGCAGAATCTGCTAAATTCTGGCAGAAACTGCTAAATTCTGACAAAATCTGCTAAATTCTGGCACAATCTGCTAAATTCTGGCAGAATCTGCTAAATGTGGCAGAATCTGCTAAATTCTGGCAGAATTTGCTAAATTCTGGCAGAATTTGCTAAATTCTGGTAGAATCTGCTAAATTCTGGCAGAATCTGCTAAATTCTGGCAGAAACTGCAAAATGTGGCAGAATCTGCTAGTTTCTGGCAAAATCTGCTAAACGTGGCAGAATCTGCCAAATTCCGGCGGAATCTGCTAGATTCTGGTAGTACAAAACGGCGCTGAATGCAGCCAAACAGCATTGCGTAAGCACTAAACCGGGAGGAATGCAGCTTACGACCTTGTCTAGAAACAAAACGGCGCCGTTTGCAGCTAATCTGCTAGATTCTGGCAGAATCTGCTAGAATATGGCAAAATATTCTAAATGTTGCAGAATCTGCTAGATTCTGGCAGAATCTGCTAGATTCTGGCAGAATCTGCTAAATTCTGGCAGAATCTGCTCGCTTTTATAAACATCGCATGATCTCAATACGGCGCCGCATTTAGCTTAAGAGAATTCTCTGAGTACAATACGGCGCCGCATGTTGATTTAGCGCATTGGTTGAGTACACAACGATGCCGAATGCAGCTTTGCAACATTGCCTGAGTATAAAAAGGCGCCGCATGAATGTTAGAAACATCGCATGAGTACAATACGGCGCCGCATGAAGATTTAGCGCAATGCTTGAGTTCAAACCGGCGCCGAATGCAGGTTAGGAGCATTGTCTGAGTACAAAACGGCGCCGCATGTAGATTAAGAGAACTGCCTGAGTGCGAAACGGCGCCGTATGCCAGTTAGAAACGTCGCATGAATACAAACCGGCGCCGAATGCAGCTTAGGAACATTGTCTAAATACAAAACGGCGCCGCATGCAAGTTAAAAACATCGCATGAGTACAATACCGCGCGGTATGCAAGTTAAAAACATCGCATGAATACAGTACGGCACCGCATGTAGATTAAGACCATTGCTTGAATACACAACGGCGCCGTATGCAGCTTAGCAACATTGTCTGAGCAAAATACGGCGCCGTATGCAGGGTAAAAACATCGCATGAGTTCAATACGGCGCCGCATGTAGCTTGGGAACATTGCCTGAGTACAAACCGGCACCGTATGCAGCTTAGGATCATTTCCTGAGTAAAAAAGGCGCCGTATGCAGGTTAAAAACATCGCATGAGTTAAATACGGCGCCGGATGTAGCTTAAGAGAATTGCCTGAGTACACAACGGCGCCGTTTACAGCTAAAGAGCGTCGCGTGAGTACAAAACGGCGCCGAATACAGCTGAAGAGCATTGTCTGAGTACAAAACGGCACCGTTTACAGCTTAAGAGCGTCGCGTGAGTACAAAACGGCGCCGTATACAGCTGAAGAGCATTGTCTGAGTACAAAACGGCACCGTTTGCAGCCTAAGAGCTTGTCTAAGCGCACAACGGCGCCGCTAGCAGCTAAAGAGCATTGTCTGAGTAAAAAACGGCGCCGAATGCAGCTATAGAGCATTGCGTAAGTACTAAACCGTGCGGTATGCAGCTTAGGACATTGTCTAGAAACAAAACGGCGCCGTTTGCAGCTAATCTGCTAAATTCTGGCAGAATCTGCTAAATTCTGGCAGAATCTGCTAAATGTGGCAGAATCTGCTAAATTCTGGCAGAATCTGCTAAATTCTGGCAGAATCTGCTAAATTCTGGCAGAATCTGCTAAATTCTGGCAGAATCTGCTAAATTCTGGCAGAATCTGCTAAATTCTGGCAGAATCTGCTAAATTCTGGCAGAATCTGCTAAATTCTAGCAGAAACTGCTAAATTCTGGCAGAATCTGCTAAATTCTGGCAAAATCTGCTAAATTCTGGCAAAATCTGCCAAATTCCGGCGGAATCTGCTAGATTCTGATAGTACAAAACGGCGCCGAATGCAGCTAAACAGCATTGCGTAAGCACTAAACCGTGCGGAATGCAGCTTACCACCTTGTCTAGAAACAAAACGGCGCCGTTTGCAGCTAATCTGCTAGATTCTGGCAGAATCTGCTAGAATATGGCAAAATATTCTAAATGTTGCAGAATCTGCTTAATTCTGGACAAATCTGCTTAATTCTGGAAAAATCTGCTAGATTCTGGCAGAATCTGCTAGATTCTGGCAGAATCTGCTAAATTCTGGCAAAATCTGCAAAATGTGGCAGAATCTGCTAGTTTCTGGCAGAATCTGCTAAATTCTGGCAGAATCTGCTAAATTCTGGCAGAATCTGCTAAATTCTGGCACAATCTGCTAAATTCTGGCAGAATCTGCTAAAATCTGGCACAATCTGCTAAATTCTGGCAGAATCTGCTAAATTCTGGCAGAATCTGCTAAATTCTGGCAGAATCTGCTAAATTCTGGCAGAATCTGCTAAATTCTGGCACAATCTGCTAAATTCTGGCAGAATCTGCTAAATTCTTGCAAAATCTGCTTAATTCTGGCAGAATCTGCTAAATTCTGGCAGAATCTGCTAAATTCTGGCAAAATCTGCTAAATTCTGGCAGAATCTGCTAAACTCTGGCAGAATCTGCTAAATTCTGGCAGAATCTGCTAAATTCTGGCAGAATCTGCTAAATTCTGGCAGAATCTGCTAAATTCTGGCACAATCTGCTAAATTCTGGCAGAATCTGCTAAAATCTGGCACAATCTGCTAAATTCTGGCAGAATCTGCTAAATTCTGGCACAATCTGCTAAATTCTGGCAGAATCTGCTAAATTCTGGCAAAATCTGCAAAATGTGGCAGAATCTGCTAGTTTCTGGCAAAATCTGCTAAACGTGGCAGAATCTGCCGAATTCCGGCGGAATCTGCTAGATTCTGGTAGTACAAAACGGCGCTGTATGCAGCTAAACAGCATTGCGTAAGCACTAAACCGGGCGGAATGCAGCTTACGACCTTGTCTAGAAACAAAACTACAAAACGGCGCCGTTTACAGCTAAAGAGCGTCGCGTGAGTACAAAACGGCGCCGCTAGCAGCTAAAGAGCATTGTCTGAGTAAAAAACGGCGCCGAATGCAGCTAAAGAGCATTGCGTAAGTACTAAACCGTGCGGTATGCAGCTTAGGACATTGTCTAGAAACAAAACGGCGCCGTTTGCAGCTAATCTGCTTAATTCTGGCAGAATCTGCTAAATTCTGGCAGAATCTGCTAAACGTGGCAGAATCTGCCAAATTCCGGCGGAATCTGCTAGATTCTGATAGTACAAAACGGCGCCGAATGCAGCTAAACAGCATTGCGTAAGCACTAAACCGTGCGGAATGCAGCTTACCACCTTGTCTAGAAACAAAACGGCGCCGTTTGCAGCTAATCTGCTAGATTCTGGCAGAATCTGCTAGAATATGGCAGAATCTGCTAAATGTTGCAGAATCTGCTTAATTCTGGACAAATCTGCTTAATTCTGGAAAAATCTGCTAGATTCTGGCAGAATCTGCTAGATTCTGGCAGAATCTGCTAAATTCTGGCAAAATCTGCAAAATGTGGCAGAATCTGCTAGTTTCTGGCAGAATCTGCTAAATTCTGGCAGAATCTGCTAAATTCTGGCAGAATCTGCTAAATTCTGGCAAAATCTGCAAAATGTGGCAGAATCTGCTAGTTTCTGACAAAATCTGCTAAACGTGGCAGAATCTGCCAAATTCCGGCGGAATCTGATAGATTCTGGTAGTACAAAACGGCGCTGAATGCAGCTAAACAGCATTGCGTAAGCACTAAACCGGGCGGAATGCAGCTTACGACCTTGTCTAGAAACAAAACTACAAAACGGCGCCGTTTACAGCTAAAGAGCGTCGCGTGAGTACAAAACGGCGCCGAATACAGCTGAAGAGCATTGTCTGAGTACAAAACGGCACCGTTTACAGCTTAAGAGCGTCGCGTGAGTACAAAACGGCGCCGTATACAGCTAAAGAGCATTGTCTGAGTACAAAACGGCACCGTTTGCAGCCTAGGAGCTTGTCTAAGCGCACAGCGGCGCCGCTAGCAGCTAAAGAGCATTGTCTGAGTAAAAAACGGCGCCGAATGCAGCTACAGAGCATTGCGTAAGTACTAAACCGTGCGGTATGCAGCTTAGGACATTGTCTAGAAACAAAACGGCGCCGTTTGCAGCTAATCTGCTAAATTCTGGCAGAATCTGCTAAATTTTGACAGAATCTGCTAAATGTGGCAGAATCTGCTAAATTCTGGCAGAATTTGCTAAATTCTGGCAGAATCTGCTAAATTCTGGCAGAATCTGCTAAATTCTGGCAAAATCTGCTAAATTCTGGCAGAATCTGCTAAATTCTGGCAGAATCTGCTAAATTCTGGCAGAATCTGCTAAATTCTGGCAAAATCTGCAAAATGTGGCAGAATCTGCTAGTTTCTGGCAAAATCTGCTAAACGTGGCAGAATCTGCCAAATTCCGGCGGAATCTGCTAGATTCTGATAGTACAAAACGGCGCCGAATGCAGCTAAACAGCATTGCGTAAGCACTAAACCGTGCGGAATGCAGCTTACCACCTTGTCTAGAAACAAAACGGCGCCGTTTGCAGCTAATCTGCTAGATTCTGGCAGAATCTGCTAGAATATGGCAAAATATTCTAAATGTTGCAGAATCTGCTTAATTCTGGACAAATCTGCTTAATTCTGGAAAAATCTGCTAGATTCTGGCAGAATCTGCTAGATTCTGGCAGAATCTGCTAAATTCTGGCAAAATCTGCAAAATGTGGCAGAATCTGCTAGTTTCTGGCAGAATCTGCTAAATTCTGGCAGAATCTGCTAAATTCTGGCAGAATCTGCTAAATTCTGGCACAATCTGCTAAATTCTGGCAGAATCTGCTAAAATCTGGCACAATCTGCTAAATTCTGGCAGAATCTGCTAAATTCTGGCAGAATCTGCTAAATTCTGGCAGAATCTGCTAAATTCTGGCACAATCTGCTTAATTCTGGCAGAATCTGCTAAATTCTGGCAGAATCTGCTAAATTCTGGCAAAATCTGCTAAATTCTGGCAGAATCTGCTAAACTCTGGCAGAATCTGCTAAATTCTGGCAGAATCTGCTAAATTCTGGCAGAATCTGCTAAATTCTGGCAGAATCTGCTAAATTCTGGCACAATCTGCTAAATTCTGGCAGAATCTGCTAAAATCTGGCAGAATCTGCTAAATTCTGGCAGAATCTGCTAAATTCTGGCACAATCTGCTAAATTCTGGCAGAATCTGCTAAATTCTGGCAAAATCTGCAAAATGTGGCAGAATCTGCTAGTTTCTGGCAAAATCTGCTAAACGTGGCAGAATCTGCCAAATTCCGGCGGAATCTGCTAGATTCTGGTAGTACAAAACGGCGCTGTATGCAGCTAAACAGCATTGCGTAAGCACTAAACCGGGCGGAATGCAGCTTACGACCTTGTCTAGAAACAAAACTACAAAACGGCGCCGTTTACAGCTAAAGAGCGTCGCGTGAGTACAAAACGGCGCCGCTAGCAGCTAAAGAGCATTGTCTGAGTAAAAAACGGCGCCGAATGCAGCTAAAGAGCATTGCGTAAGTACTAAACCGTGCGGTATGCAGCTTAGGACATTGTCTAGAAACAAAACGGCGCCGTTTGCAGCTAATCTGCTTAATTCTGGCAGAATCTGCTAAATTCTGGCAGAATCTGCTAAACGTGGCAGAATCTGCCAAATTCCGGCGGAATCTGCTAGATTCTGATAGTACAAAACGGCGCCGAATGCAGCTAAACAGCATTGCGTAAGCACTAAACCGTGCGGAATGCAGCTTACCACCTTGTCTAGAAACAAAACGGCGCCGTTTGCAGCTAATCTGCTAGATTCTGGCAGAATCTGCTAGAATATGGCAAAATATTCTAAATGTTGCAGAATCTGCTTAATTCTGGACAAATCTGCTTAATTCTGGAAAAATCTGCTAGATTCTGGCAGAATCTGCTAGATTCTGGCAGAATCTGCTAAATTCTGGCAAAATCTGCAAAATGTGGCAGAATCTGCTAGTTTCTGGCAGAATCTGCTAAATTCTGGCAGAATCTGCTAAATTCTGGCAGAATCTGCTAAATTCTGGCACAATCTGCTAAATTCTGGCAGAATCTGCTAAAATCTGGCACAATCTGCTAAATTCTGGCAGAATCTGCTAAATTCTGGCAGAATCTGCTAAATTCTGGCAGAATCTGCTAAATTCTGGCAGAATCTGCTAAATTCTGGCAGAATCTGCTAAATTCTGGCAGAATCTGCTAAATTCTGGCAGAATCTGCTAATTCTGGCAGAATCTGCTAAATTCTGGCAGAATCTGCTAAATTCTGGCAAAATCTGCTAAATTCTGGCAGAATCTGCTAAATTCTGGCAGAATCTGCTAAATTCTGGCAGAATCTGCTAAATTCTGGCAGAATCTGCTAAATTCTGGCAGAATCTGCTAAATTCTGGCAGAATCTGCTAAATTCTGGCAGAATCTGCTAAATTCTGGCAGAATCTGCTAAATTCTGGCAGAATCTGCTAAATTCTGGCAGAATCTGCTAAATTCTGGCACAATCTGCTAAATTCTGGCAGAATCTGCTAAATTCTGGCAAAATCTGCAAAATGTGGCAGAATCTGCTAGTTTCTGGCAAAATCTGCTAAACGTGGCAGAATCTGCCAAATTCCGGCGGAATCTGCTAGATTCTGGTAGTACAAAACGGCGCGTATGCAGCTAACAGCATTGCGTAAGCACTAAACCGGGCGGAATGCAGCTTACGACCTTGTCTAGAAACAAAACTACAAAACGGCGCCGTTTACAGCTAAAGAGCGTCGCGTGAGTACAAAACGGCGCCGCTAGCAGCTAAAGAGCATTGTCTGAGTAAAAAACGGCGCCGAATGCAGCTAAAGAGCATTGCGTAAGTACTAAACCGTGCGGTATGCAGCTTAGGACATTGTCTAGAAACAAAACGGCGCCGTTTGCAGCTAATCTGCTAAATTCTGGCAGAATCTGCTAAATTCTGGCAGAATCTGCTAAATGTGGCAGAATCTGCTAAATTCTGGCAGAATCTGCTAAATTCTGGCAAAATCTGCTAAATTCTGGCAGAATCTGCTAAATTCTGGCAGAATCTGCTAAATTCTGGCAGAATCTGCTAAATTCTGGCAGAATCTGCTAAATTCTGGCAGAATCTGCTAAATTCTGGCAGAATCTGCTAAATTCTGGCAGAATCTGCTAAATTCTGGCAGAATCTGCTAAATTCTGGCAGAATCTGCTAAATTCTGGCAGAATCTGCTAAATTCTGGCAGAATCTGCTAAATTCTGGCAGAATCTGCTAAATTCTGGCAAAATCTGCAAAATGTGGCAGAATCTGCTAGTTTCTGGCAAAATCTGCTAAACGTGGCAGAATCTGCCAAATTCCGGCGGAATCTGCTAGATTCTGGTAGTACAAAACGGCGCTGTATGCAGCTTAACAGCATTGCGTGAGTACTAAACCGGGCGGAATGCAGCTTACGACCTTGTCTAGAAACAAAACTACAAAACGGCGCCGTTTACAGCTAAAGAGCGTCGCGTGAGTACAAAACGGCGCCGCTAGCAGCTAAAGAGCATTGTCTGAGTAAAAAACGGCGCCGAATGCAGCTAAAGAGCATTGCGTAAGTACTAAACCGTGCGGTATGCAGCTTAGGACATTGTCTAGAAACAAAACGGTGCCGTTTGCAGCTATTCTGCTAGATTCTGGCAGAATCTGCTAAATTCTGGCAGAATCTGCTAAATTCTGGCAGAATCTGCTAAATTCTGGCAGAATCTGCTAAATTCTGGCAGAATCTGCTAAATTCTGGCAGAATCTGCTAAATTCTGGCAGAATCTGCTAAATTCTGGCAGAATCTGCTAAATTCTGGCAGAATCTGCTAAATTCTGGCAGAATCTGCTAAATTCTGGCAGAATCTGCTAAATTCTGGCAGAATCTGCTAAATTCTGGCAGAATCTGCTAAATTCTGGCAGAATCTGCTAAATTCTGGCAGAATCTGCTAAATTCTGGCAGAATCTGCTAAATTCTGGCAGAATCTGCTAAATTCTGGCAGAATCTGCTAAATTCTGGCAGAATCTGCTAAATTCTGGCAGAATCTGCTAAATTCTGGCAGAATCTGCTAAATTCTGGCAGAATCTGCTAAATGTGGCAGAATCTGCTAAATTCTTGCAGAATCTGCTAAACTGGCAGAATCTGCCAAATTCCGGCAGAATCTGCTAGATTCTGAGTACAAAACGGCGCCGCATGCATGCTAAACGCATTGCGTGAGTACTAAACGGCGCGTATGCAGCTTACGACCTTGTCTAGAAACAAACACAAACGGCGCCGTTTACAGCTAAAGAGCTTGTCTGAGTACAAAACGGCGCCGCTAGCAGCTAAAGAGCATTGTCTGAGTAAAAAACGGCGCCGAATGCAGCTAAAGAGCATTGCGTAAGTACTAAACCGTGCGGTATGGAGCTTAGGACATTGTCTAGAAACAAAACGGTGCCGTTTGCAGCTATTCTGCTAGATTCTGGCAGAATCTGCTAAATTCTGGCAGAATCTGCTAAATTCTGGCAGAATCTGCTAAATTCTGGCAGAATCTGCTAAATTCTGGCAGAATCTGCTAAATTCTGGCAGAATCTGCTAAATTCTGGCAGAATCTGCTAAATTCTGGCAGAATCTGCTAAATTCTGGCAGAATCTGCTAAATTCTGGCAGAATCTGCTAAATTCTGGCAGAATCTGCTAAATTCTGGCAGAATCTGCTAAATTCTGGCAGAATCTGCTAAATTCTGGCAGAATCTGCTAAATTCTGGCAGAATCTGCTAAATTCTGGCAGAATCTGCTAAATTCTGGCAGAATCTGCTAAATTCTGGCAGAATCTGCTAAATTCTGGCAGAATCTGCTAAATTCTGGCAGAATCTGCTAAATTCTGGCAGAATCTGCTAAATTCTGGCAGAATCTGCTAAATTCTGGCAAAATCTGCTAAATTCTGGCAGAATCTGCTAAATTCTGGCAGAATCTGCTAAATTCTGGCAGAATCTGCTAAATTCTGGCAGAATCTGCTAAATTCTGGCAGAATCTGCTAAATTCTGGCAGAATCTGCTAAATTCTGGCAGAATCTGCTAAATTCTGGCAGAATCTGCTAAATTCTGGCAGAATCTGCTAAATTCTGGCAGAATCTGCTAAATTCTGGCAGAATCTGCTAAATTCTGGCAGAATCTGCTAAATTCTGGCAGAATCTGCTAAATTCTGGCAGAATCTGCTAAATTCTGGCAGAATCTGCTAAATTCTGGCAGAATCTGCTAATCCTGGCAGAATCTGCTAGTTTCTGGCAAATCTGCTAAACGTGGCAGAATCTGCCAAATTCCGGCGGCATCTGCTAGATTCTGAGTATAAAACGGCGCCGCATGAATGTTAGAAACATCGCGTGAGTACAAAACGGCGCCGTATACAGCTAAAGCGCATTGTCTGAGTACAAAACGGCACCGTTTGCAGCCTAGGAGCTTTTCTAAGCGCACAACGGCGCCGTTAGCAGCTAAAGAGCATTGTCTGAGTAAAAAACGGCGCCGAATGCAGATAAAGAGCATTGCGTAAGTACTAAACCGTGCGGTATGGAGCTTAGGACATTGTCTAGAAACAAAACGGTGCCGTTTGCAGCTATTCTGCTAGATTCTGGCAGAATCTGCTAGAATATGGCAAAATCTGCTAAATTCTGGCAGAATCTGCTAAATTCTGGCAGAATCTGCTAAATTCTGGCAGAATCTGCTAAATTCTGGCAGAATCTGCTAAATTCTGGCAGAATCTGCTAAATTCTGGCAGAATCTGCTAAATTCTGGCAGAATCTGCTAAATTCTGGCAGAATCTGCTAAATTCTGGCAGAATCTGCTAAATGCTTGCAGAATCTGCTAAATTCTGGCAGAATCTGCTAAATTCTGGCAGAAACTGCTAAATTCTGACAAAATCTGCTAAATTCTGGCACAATCTGCTAAATTCTGGCAGAATCTGCTAAATTCTGGCAGAATCTGCTAAATTCTTGCAGAATCTGCTAAATTCTGGCAGAATCTGCTAAATTCTGGCAGAAACTGCTAAATTCTGACAACATCTGCTAAATTC
Source organism: Entomobrya proxima (assembly GCA_029691765.1). Lineage (NCBI taxonomy): Eukaryota > Metazoa > Arthropoda > Collembola > Entomobryomorpha > Entomobryidae > Entomobrya > Entomobrya proxima. The sequence continues at coordinate 54,045 of JAIQCH010000030.1, forward strand.
TGGCACAATCTGCCAAACTCTGGCAAAATCTGCTAAATTCTGGCAAAATCTGCTAAATTCTGGCAGAATCTGCTAAATTCTGGCAGAATCTGCTAAATTTTGGCAGAATCTGCTAAATTCTGGCAGAATCTGCTAAATTCTGGCAGAATGTGCTAAATTCTGGCAAAATCTGCAAAATGTGGCAGAATCTGCTAGTTTCTGGCAAAATCTGCTAAACGTGGCAGAATCTGCCAAACTCTGGCAGAATCTGCAAAATGTGGCAGAATCTGCTAGTTTCTGGCAAAATCTGCTAAACGTGGCAGAATCTGCCAAATTCCGGCGGAATCTGCTAGATTCTGATAGTACAAAACGGCGCCGAATACAGCTAAACAGCATTGCGTAAGCACTAAACCGTGCGGAATGCAGCTTACCACCTTGTCTAGAAACAAAACGGCGCCGTTTGCAGCTAATCTGCTAGATTCTGGCAGAATCTGCTAGAATATGGCAAAATATTCTAAATGTTGCAGAATCTGCTTAATTCTGGACAAATCTGCTTAATTCTGGAAAAATCTGCTAGATTCTGGCAGAATCTGCTAGATTCTGGCAGAATCTGCAAAATGTGGCAGAATCTGCTAGTTTCTGGCAGAATCTGCAAAATGTGGCAGAATCTGCTAGTTTCTGGCAGAATCTGCTAAATTCTGGCAGAATCTGCTAAATTCTGGCAGAATCTGCTAAATGTGGCAGAATCTGCTAAATTCTGGCAGAATCTGCTAAATTCTGGCAGAATCTGCTAAATTCTGGCACAGTCTGCTTAATTCTGGCAGAATCTGCTAAATTCTGGCACAATCTGCTAAATTCTGGCAGAATCTGCTAAATTCTGGCACAGTCTGCTAAATTCTGGCAGAATCTGCTAAATTCTGGCACAATCTGCTAAATTCTGGCAGAATCTGCTAAATTCTGGCAGAATCTGCTAAATTCTGGCAGAATCTGCTAAATTCTGGCAGAATCTGCTAAATTCTGGCAGAATCTGCTAAATTCTGGCAGAATCTGCTAAATTCTGGCACAATCTGCTAAATTCTGGCAGAATCTGCTAAATTCTGGCAGAATCTGCTAAATTCTGGCAAAATCTGCTAAATTCTGGCAGAATCTGCTAAATTCTGGCACAATCTGCTAAATTCTGGCAGAATCTGCTAAAATCTGGCACAATCTGCTAAATTCTGGCAGAATCTGCTAAATTCTGGCAGAATCTGCTAAATTCTGGCAAAATCTGCTAAATTCTGGCACAATCTGCTAAATTCTGGCAGAATCTGCTAAATTCTGGCAGAATCTGCTAAATTCTGGCAGCATCTGCTAAATTCTGGCAGAATCTGCTAAATTCTGGCACAATCTGCTAAATTCTGGCACAATCTGCTAAATTCTGGCACAATCTGCTAAATTCTGGCAGAATCTGCTAAATTCTGGCACAATCTGCTAATTTCTGGCAGAATCTGCTAAATTCTGGCAGAATCTGCTAAATTCTGGCAGAATCTGCTAAATTCTGGCAGAATCTGCTAGATTCTGGCAGAATCTGCTAAATTCTGGCACAATCTGCTAAATTCTGGAACAATCTGCTAAATTCTGGCAGCATCTGCTAAATTCTGGCAGAATCTGCTAAATTCTGGCACAATCTGCTAAATTCTGGCACAATCTGCTAAATTCTGGCACAATCTGCTAAATTCTGGCAGAATCTGCTAAATTCTGGCAGAATCTGCTAAATTCTGGCACAATCTGCTAAATTCTGGCAGAATCTGCTAAATTCTGGCACAATCTGCTAAATTCTGGCACAATCTGCTAAATTCTGGCAGAATCTGCTAGATTCTGGTAGTACAAAACGGCGCTGTATGCAGCTAAACAGCATTGCGTAAGCACTAAACCGGGCGGAATGCAGCTTACGACCTTGTCTAGAAACAAAACTACAAAACGGCGCCGTTTACAGCTAAAGAGCGTCGCGTGAGTACAAAACGGCGCCGCTAGCAGCTAAAGAGCATTGTCTGAGTAAAAAACGGCGCCGAATGCAGCTAAAGAGCATTGCGTAAGTACTAAACCGTGCGGTATGCAGCTTAGGACATTGTCTAGAAACAAAACGGCGCCGTTTGCAGCTAATCTGCTAAATTCTGGCAGAATCTGCTAAATTCTGGCAGAATCTGCTAAATTCTGGCAGAATCTGCTAAATTCTGGCAGAATCTGCTAAATTCTGGCAGAATCTGCTAAATTCTGGCAGAATCTGCTAAATTCTGGCAGAATCTGCTAAATTCTGGCAGAATCTGCTAAATTCTGGCAGAATCTGCTAAATTCTGGCAGAATCTGCTAAATTCTGGCAGAATCTGCTAAATTCTGGCAGAATCTGCTAAATTCTGGCAGAATCTGCTAAATTCTGGCAGAATCTGCTAAATTCTGGCAGAATCTGCTAAATTCTGGCAGAATCTGCTAAAATCTGGCAAAATCTGCTAGTTTCTGGCAAAATCTGCTAAACGTGGCAGAATCTGCCAAATTCCGGCGGAATCTGCTAGATTCTGGTAGTACAAAACGGCGCTGTAAGCAGCTTAACAGCATTGCGTGAGTACTAAACGGCGCCGAATGCAGCTTACGACTTGTCTAGAAACAAAACTACAAAACGGCGCCGTTTACAGCTAAAGCGCTTGTCTGAGTACAAAACGGCGCCGCTAGCAGCTAAAGAGCATTGTCTGAGTAAAAAACGGCGCCGAATGCAGCTAAAGAGCATTGCGTAAGTACTAAACCGTGCGGTATGCAGCTTAGGACATTGTCTAGAAACAAAACGGCGCCGTTTGCAGCTAATCTGCTAAATTCTGGCAGAATCTGCTAAATTCTGGCAGAATCTGCTAAATGTGGCAGAATCTGCTAAATTCTGGCAGAATCTGCTAAATTCTGGCAGAATCTGCTAAATTCTGGCAGAATCTGCTAAATTCTGGCAGAATCTGCTAAATTCTGGCAGAATCTGCTAAATTCTGGCAGAATCTGCTAAATTCTGGCAGAATCTGCTAAATTCTGGCAGAATCTGCTAAATTCTGGCAGAATCTGCTAAATTCTGGCAGAATCTGCTAAATTCTGGCACAATCTGCTAAATTCTGGCAGAATCTGCTAAATTCTGGCAGAATCTGCTAAATTCTTGCAGAATCTGCTAAATTCTGGCAGAATCTGCTAAATTCTGGCAGAAACTGCTAAATTCTGACAAAATCTGCTAAATTCTGGCACAATCTGCTAAATTCTGGCAGAATCTGCTAAATTCTTGCAAAATCTGCTAAATTCTGGCAGAATCTGCTAAATTCTGGCAGAGTCTGCTAAATTTTGGCAGAATCTGCTAAATTCTGGCAGAATCTGCTAAATTCTGGCAGAATGTGCTAAATTCTGGCAAAATCTGCAAAATGTGGCAGAATCTGCTAGTTTCTGGCAAAATCTGCTAAACGTGGCAGAATCTGCCAAACTCTGGCAGAATCTGCAAAATGTGGCAGAATCTGCTAGTTTCTGGCAAAATCTGCTAAACGTGGCAGAATCTGCCAAATTCCGGCGGAATCTGCTAGATTCTGATAGTACAAAACGGCGCCGAATACAGCTAAACAGCATTGCGTAAGCACTAAACCGTGCGGAATGCAGCTTACCACCTTGTCTAGAAACAAAACGGCGCCGTTTGCAGCTAATCTGCTAGATTCTGGCAGAATCTGCTAGAATATGGCAAAATATTCTAAATGTTGCAGAATCTGCTTAATTCTGGACAAATCTGCTTAATTCTGGAAAAATCTGCTAGATTCTGGCAGAATCTGCTAGATTCTGGCAGAATCTGCTGGATTCTGGCAGAATCTGCTAAATTCTGGCAAAATCTGCAAAATGTGGCAGAATCTGCTAGTTTCTGGCAGAATCTGCTAAATTCTGGCAGAATCTGCTAAATTCTGGCAGAATCTGCTAAATTCTGGCAGAATCTGCTAAATTCTGGCAGAATCTGCTAAATTCTGGCAAAATCTGCTAACATCTGGCACAGTCTGCTTAATTCTGGCACAATCTGCTAAATTCTGGCAGAATCTGCTAAATTCTGGCACAGTCTGCTAAATTCTGGCAGAATCTGCTAAATTCTGGCACAATCTGCTAAATTCTGGCACAATCTGCTAAATTCTGGCAGAATCTGCTAAATTCTGGCAGAATCTGCTAAATTCTGGCGGAATCTGCTAAATTCTGGCAAAATCTGCTAAATTCTGGCACAATCTGCTAAATTCTGGCACAATCTGCTAAATTCTGGCAGAATCTGCTAAATTCTGGCAGAATCTGCTAGAATATGGCAAAATCTGCTAAATGTGGCAGAATCTGCTAAATTCTGGCAGAATCTGCTAAATTCTGGCAGAATCTGCTAAATTCTGGCAGAATCTGCTAAATTCTGGCAGAATCTGCTAAATTCTGGCAAAATCTGCTAAATTCTGGCACAGTCTGCTTAATTCTGGCACAATCTGCTAAATTCTGGCAGAATCTGCTAAATTCTGGCACAGTCTGCTAAATTCTGGCAGAATCTGCTAAATTCTGGCACAATCTGCTAAATTCTGGCACAATCTGCTAAATTCTGGCAGAATCTGCTAAATTCTGGCAGAATCTGCTAAATTCTGGCGGAATCTGCTAAATTCTGGCAAAATCTGCTAAATTCTGGCACAATCTGCTAAATTCTGGCACAATCTGCTAAATTCTGGCAGAATCTGCTAAATTCTGGCAGAATCTGCTAGAATATGGCAAAATCTGCTAAATGTGGCAGAATCTGCTAAATTCTGGCAGAATCTGCTAAATTCTGGCAGAATCTGCTAAATTCTGGCAGAATCTGCTAAATTCTGGCAGAATCTGCTAAATGTGGCAGAATCTGCTAAATTCTGGCAGAATCTGCTAAATTCTGGCACAATCTGCTAAATTCTGGAACAATCTGCTAAATTCTGGCAGCATCTGCTAAATTCTGGCAGAATCTGCTAAATTCTGGCACAATCTGCTAAATTCTGGCACAATCTGCTAAATTCTGGCACAATCTGCTAAATTCTGGCAGAATCTGCTAAATTCTGGCAGAATCTGCTAAATTCTGGCACAATCTGCTAAATTCTGGCAGAATCTGCTAAATTCTGGCAAAATCTGCAAAATGTGGCAGAATCTGCTAGTTTCTGGCAAAATCTGCTAAACGTGGCAGAATCTGCCAAATTCCGGCGGAATCTGCTAGATTCTGGTAGTACAAAACGGCGCTGTATGCAGCTAAACAGCATTGCGTAAGCACTAAACCGGGCGGAATGCAGCTTACGACCTTGTCTAGAAACAAAACTACAAAACGGCGCCGTTTACAGCTAAAGAGCGTCGCGTGAGTACAAAACGGCGCCGCTAGCAGCTAAAGAGCATTGTCTGAGTAAAAAACGGCGCCGAATGCAGCTAAAGAGCATTGCGTAAGCACTAAACCGTGCGGAATGCAGCTTACCACCTTGTCTAGAAACAAAACGGCGCCGTTTGCAGCTAATCTGCTAGATTCTGGCAGAATCTGCTAGAATATGGCAAAATATTCTAAATGTTGCAGAATCTGCTTAATTCTGGACAAATCTGCTTAATTCTGGAAAAATCTGCTAGATTCTGGCAGAATCTGCTAGATTCTGGCAGAATCTGCTGGATTCTGGCAGAATCTGCTAAATTCTGGCAAAATCTGCAAAATGTGGCAGAATCTGCTAGTTTCTGGCAGAATCTGCTAAATTCTGGCAGAATCTGCTAAATTCTGGCAGAATCTGCTAAATTCTGGCAGAATCTGCTAAATTCTGGCAGAATCTGCTAAATTCTGGCAAAATCTGCTAAATTCTGGCACAGTCTGCTTAATTCTGGCACAATCTGCTAAATTCTGGCAGAATCTGCTAAATTCTGGCACAGTCTGCTAAATTCTGGCAGAATCTGCTAAATTCTGGCACAATCTGCTAAATTCTGGCACAATCTGCTAAATTCTGGCAGAATCTGCTAAATTCTGGCAGAATCTGCTAAATTCTGGCGGAATCTGCTAAATTCTGGCAAAATCTGCTAAATTCTGGCACAATCTGCTAAATTCTGGCACAATCTGCTAAATTCTGGCAGAATCTGCTAAATTCTGGCAGAATCTGCTAAATTCTGGCAAAATCTGCTAAATTCTGGCAGAATCTGCTAAATTCTGGCACAATCTGCTAAATTCTGGCAGAATCTGCTAAAATCTGGCACAATCTGCTAAATTCTGGCAGAATCTGCTAAATTCTGGCAGAATCTGCTAAATTCTGGCAAAATCTGCTAAATTCTGGCAGAATCTGCTAAATTCTGGCACAATCTGCTAAATTCTGGCAGAATCTGCTAAATTCTGGCAGAATCTGCTAAATTCTGGCAGAATCTGCTAAATTCTGGCAGAATCTGCTAAATTCTGGCAGAATCTGCTAAATTCTGGCAGAATCTGCTAAATTCTGGCAAAATCTGCAAAATGTGGCAGAATCTGCTAGTTTCTGGCAAAATCTGCTAAACGTGGCAGAATCTGCCAAATTCCGGCGGAATCTGCTAGATTCTGGTAGTACAAAACGGCGCTGAATGCAGCTAAACAGCATTGCGTAAGCACTAAACCGTGCGGAATGCAGCTTACCACCTTGTCTAGAAACAAAACGGCGCCGTTTGCAGCTAATCTGCTAGATTCTGGCAGAATCTGCTAGAATATGGCAAAATATTCTAAATGTTGCAGAATCTGCTTAATTCTGGACAAATCTGCTTAATTCTGGAAAAATCTGCTAGATTCTGGCAGAATCTGCTAGATTCTGGCAGAATCTGCTGGATTCTGGCAGAATCTGCTAAATTCTGGCAAAATCTGCAAAATGTGGCAGAATCTGCTAGTTTCTGGCAGAATCTGCTAAATTCTGGCAGAATCTGCTAAATTCTGGCAGAATCTGCTAAATTCTGGCAGAATCTGCTAAATTCTGGCAGAATCTGCTAAATTCTGGCAAAATCTGCTAACATCTGGCACAGTCTGCTTAATTCTGGCACAATCTGCTAAATTCTGGCAGAATCTGCTAAATTCTGGCACAGTCTGCTAAATTCTGGCAGAATCTGCTAAATTCTGGCACAATCTGCTAAATTCTGGCACAATCTGCTAAATTCTGGCAGAATCTGCTAAATTCTGGCAGAATCTGCTAAATTCTGGCGGAATCTGCTAAATTCTGGCAAAATCTGCTAAATTCTGGCACAATCTGCTAAATTCTGGCACAATCTGCTAAATTCTGGCAGAATCTGCTAAATTCTGGCAGAATCTGCTAGAATATGGCAAAATCTGCTAAATGTGGCAGAATCTGCTAAATTCTGGCAGAATCTGCTAAATTCTGGCAGAATCTGCTAAATTCTGGCAGAATCTGCTAAATTCTGGCAGAATCTGCTAAATTCTGGCAAAATCTGCTAAATTCTGGCACAGTCTGCTTAATTCTGGCACAATCTGCTAAATTCTGGCAGAATCTGCTAAATTCTGGCACAGTCTGCTAAATTCTGGCAGAATCTGCTAAATTCTGGCACAATCTGCTAAATTCTGGCACAATCTGCTAAATTCTGGCAGAATCTGCTAAATTCTGGCAGAATCTGCTAAATTCTGGCGGAATCTGCTAAATTCTGGCAAAATCTGCTAAATTCTGGCACAATCTGCTAAATTCTGGCACAATCTGCTAAATTCTGGCAGAATCTGCTAAATTCTGGCAGAATCTGCTAGAATATGGCAAAATCTGCTAAATGTGGCAGAATCTGCTAAATTCTGGCAGAATCTGCTAAATTCTGGCAGAATCTGCTAAATTCTGGCAGAATCTGCTAAATTCTGGCAGAATCTGCTAAATGTGGCAGAATCTGCTAAATTCTGGCAGAATCTGCTAAATTCTGGCACAATCTGCTAAATTCTGGAACAATCTGCTAAATTCTGGCAGCATCTGCTAAATTCTGGCAGAATCTGCTAAATTCTGGCACAATCTGCTAAATTCTGGCACAATCTGCTAAATTCTGGCACAATCTGCTAAATTCTGGCAGAATCTGCTAAATTCTGGCAGAATCTGCTAAATTCTGGCACAATCTGCTAAATTCTGGCAGAATCTGCTAAATTCTGGCAAAATCTGCAAAATGTGGCAGAATCTGCTAGTTTCTGGCAAAATCTGCTAAACGTGGCAGAATCTGCCAAATTCCGGCGGAATCTGCTAGATTCTGGTAGTACAAAACGGCGCTGTATGCAGCTAAACAGCATTGCGTAAGCACTAAACCGGGCGGAATGCAGCTTACGACCTTGTCTAGAAACAAAACTACAAAACGGCGCCGTTTACAGCTAAAGAGCGTCGCGTGAGTACAAAACGGCGCCGCTAGCAGCTAAAGAGCATTGTCTGAGTAAAAAACGGCGCCGAATGCAGCTAAAGAGCATTGCGTAAGCACTAAACCGTGCGGAATGCAGCTTACCACCTTGTCTAGAAACAAAACGGCGCCGTTTGCAGCTAATCTGCTAGATTCTGGCAGAATCTGCTAGAATATGGCAAAATATTCTAAATGTTGCAGAATCTGCTTAATTCTGGACAAATCTGCTTAATTCTGGAAAAATCTGCTAGATTCTGGCAGAATCTGCTAGATTCTGGCAGAATCTGCTGGATTCTGGCAGAATCTGCTAAATTCTGGCAAAATCTGCAAAATGTGGCAGAATCTGCTAGTTTCTGGCAGAATCTGCTAAATTCTGGCAGAATCTGCTAAATTCTGGCAGAATCTGCTAAATTCTGGCAGAATCTGCTAAATTCTGGCAGAATCTGCTAAATTCTGGCAAAATCTGCTAAATTCTGGCACAGTCTGCTTAATTCTGGCACAATCTGCTAAATTCTGGCAGAATCTGCTAAATTCTGGCACAGTCTGCTAAATTCTGGCAGAATCTGCTAAATTCTGGCACAATCTGCTAAATTCTGGCACAATCTGCTAAATTCTGGCAGAATCTGCTAAATTCTGGCAGAATCTGCTAAATTCTGGCGGAATCTGCTAAATTCTGGCAAAATCTGCTAAATTCTGGCACAATCTGCTAAATTCTGGCACAATCTGCTAAATTCTGGCAGAATCTGCTAAATTCTGGCAGAATCTGCTAAATTCTGGCAAAATCTGCTAAATTCTGGCAGAATCTGCTAAATTCTGGCACAATCTGCTAAATTCTGGCAGAATCTGCTAAAATCTGGCACAATCTGCTAAATTCTGGCAGAATCTGCTAAATTCTGGCAGAATCTGCTAAATTCTGGCAAAATCTGCTAAATTCTGGCAGAATCTGCTAAATTCTGGCACAATCTGCTAAATTCTGGCAGAATCTGCTAAATTCTGGCAGAATCTGCTAAATTCTGGCAGAATCTGCTAAATTCTGGCAGAATCTGCTAAATTCTGGCAGAATCTGCTAAATTCTGGCAGAATCTGCTAAATTCTGGCAAAATCTGCAAAATGTGGCAGAATCTGCTAGTTTCTGGCAAAATCTGCTAAACGTGGCAGAATCTGCCAAATTCCGGCGGAATCTGCTAGATTCTGGTAGTACAAAACGGCGCTGAATGCAGCTAAACAGCATTGCGTAAGCACTAAACCGTGCGGAATGCAGCTTACCACCTTGTCTAGAAACAAAACGGCGCCGTTTGCAGCTAATCTGCTAGATTCTGGCAGAATCTGCTAGAATATGGCAAAATATTCTAAATGTTGCAGAATCTGCTTAATTCTGGACAAATCTGCTTAATTCTGGAAAAATCTGCTAGATTCTGGCAGAATCTGCTAGATTCTGGCAGAATCTGCTAAATTCTGGCAGAATCTGCTCGCTCCTATAAACATCGCATGATCTCAATACGGCGCCGCATTTAGCTTAAGAGAATTCTCTGAGTACAATACGGCGCCGCATGTTGATTTAGCGCATTGGTTGAGTACACAACGATGCCGAATGCAGCTTTGCAACATTGCCTGAGTATAAAAAGGCGCCGCATGAATGTAAGAAACATCGCATGAGTACAATACGGCGCCGCATGAAGATTTAGCGCAATGCTTGAGTTCAAACCGGCGCCGAATGCAGGTTAGGAGCATTGTCTGAGTACAAAACGGCGCCGCATGTAGATTAAGAGAACTGCCTGAGTGCGAAACGGCGCCGTATGCCAGTTATAAGCGTCGCATGAATACAAACCGGCGCCGTATGCAGCTTAGGAACATTGTCTAAATACAAAACGGCGCCGCATGCAAGTTAAAAACATCGCATGAGTACAATACCGCGCGGTATGCAAGTTAAAAACATCGCATGAATACAGTACGGCACCGCATGTAGATTAAGACCATTGCTTGAATACACAACGGCGCCGTATGCAGCTTAGCAACATTGTCTGAGCAAAATACGGCGCCGTATGCAGGGTAAAAACATCGCATGAGTTCAATACGGCGCCGCATGTAGCTTGGGAACATTGCCTGAGTACAAACCGGCACCGTATGCAGCTTAGGATCATTTCCTGAGTAAAAAAGGCGCCGTATGCAGGTTAAAAACATCGCATGAGTTAAATACGGCGCCGGATGTAGCTTAAGAGAATTGCCTGAGTACACAACGGCGCCATATCTAGCTTAAGAACATTGTCTGAGTACAAAACGTCGCCGCATGTAGACTAAGAGAATTCCCTGAGTACACAACGGCGCCGCATGTAGCTTAAGAGAATTGCATGAGTACAAAACGGCGCCGTATACAGCTAAAGAGCATTGTCTGAGTACAAAACGGCACCGTTTACAGCTTAAGAGCGTCGCGTGAGTACAAAAC
>JAIQCH010000031.1:0-63376 GCA_029691765.1 Entomobrya proxima
TTTTAAATGGTACGATTCAAAATCACTTAAGTATATTTAATATTTTAAATGGTACGATTCAAAATCATTTAGGTGTCTGACCCCTTGAATGGTACCATTTAAAATCATTTAACTAAGTGCTTTTTAAGTTTTGAATGGTACCATTCAAAATCATTTAAATGGTACCATTCAAAATCATTTAAATGGACCATTCAAAATCATTTAAATGATACCATTCATAATCATTTAAATGGTACCATTCAAAATCATTTAATTGGTACCATTCAAAATCATTTAAATGGTACCATTCAAAATCATTTAAATAGTACCATTCAAAATCACTTAAGTATATTTAATATTTTAAATGGTACGATTCAAAATCATTTAAATGGTACCATTCAAAATCATTAAAATGGACCATTCAAAATCATTTAAATGGTACCATTCAAAATCATTTAAATGGTACCATTCAAAATCATTAAAATGGACCATTCAAAATCATTTAAATGGTACCATTCAAAATCATTAAAATGGACCATTCAAAATCATTTAAATGGTGCCATTCAAAATCACTTAAATATATTTAATATTTTAAATGGTACGATTCAAAATCACTTAAGTATATTAAATATTTTAAATGGTACGATTCAAAATCACTTAAGTATATTTAATATTTTAAATGGTACGATTCAAAATCATTTAGGTGTCTGACCTCTTGAATGGTTCCATTTAAAATCATTTAGGTGTCTGACCTCTTGAATGGTTCAATTTAAAATCATTTACCTAAGTGCTTTTTAAGTTTTGAATGGTACCATTCAAAATCATTTAAATGGTACCATTCAAAATCATTTAAATGGTACCATTCAAAATCATTTAAATGGACCATTCAAAATCATTTAAATGGTACCATTCAAAATCATTTAAATGGTACCATTCAAAATCATTTGAATGGTACCATTCAAAATCATTTAAATGGTACCATTCAAAATCATTTAAATGGTACCATTCAAAATCATTTCAATGGTACCATTCAAAATCATTTAAATGGTACCATTCAAAATCATTTAAATGGTACCATTCAAAATCATTTAAATGGTACCATTCAAAATCATTTAAATGGTACCATTCAAAATCACTTAAATATATTTAATATTTTAAATGGTACGATTCAAAATCACTTAAGTATATTAAATATTTTAAATGGTACGATTCAAAATCACTAAGGTATATTTAATATTTTAAATGGTACGATTCAAAATCATTTAGGTGTCTGACCTCTTGAATGGTTCCATTTAAAATCATTTAGGTGTCTGACCTCTTGAATGGTTCCATTTAAAATCATTTACCTAAGTGCTTTTTAAGTTTTGAATGGTACCATTCAAAATCATTTAAATGGTACCATTCAAAATCATTTAAATGGACCATTCAAAATCATTTAAATGGTACCACTCAAAATCATTTAAATGGTACCATTCAAAATCATTTAAATGGTACCATTCAAAATCATTTAAATGGTACCATTCAAAATCATTTAAATGGTACCATTCAAAATCATTTAAATGGTACCATTCAAAATCATTTAAATGGTACCATTCAAAATCATTTAAATGGTACCATTCAAAATCATTTAAATGGTACCATTCAAAATCATTTAAATGGTACCATTCAAAATCATTTAAACGGTACCATTCAAAACCTTTTAAATGGTACAATTCAAAATCACTTAAGTATATTTAATATTTTAAATGGTACGATTCAAAATCACTTAAGTATATTTAATATTTTAAATTGTACGATTCAAAATCACTTAAGTATATTTAATATTTTAAATGGTACGATTCAAAATCATTTAGGTGTCTGACCTCTTGAATGGTACCATTTAAAATCATTTACCTAAGTGCTTTTTAAGTTTTGAATGGTACCATTCAAAATCATTTAAATGGACCATTCAAAATCATTTAAATGGTGCCATTCAAAATCACTTAAATATATTTAATATTTTAAATGGTACGATTCAAAATCACTTAAGTATATTAAATATTTTAAATGGTACGATTCAAAATCACTTAAGTATATTTAATATTTTAAATGGTACGATTCAAAATCATTTAGGTGTCTGACCTATTGAATGGTTCCATTTAAAATCATTTAGGTGTCTGACCTCTTGAATGGTTCCATTTAAAATCATTTACCTAAGTGCTTTTTAAGTTTTGAATGGTACCATTCAAAATCATTTAAATGGTACCATTCAAAATCATTTAAATGGTACCATTCAAAATCATTTAAATGGTACCATTCAAAATCATTTAAATGGACCATTCAAAATCATTTAAATGGTACCATTCAAAATCATTTAAATGGTACCATTCAAAATCATTTCAATGGTACCATTCAAAATCATTTCAATGGTACCATTCAAAATCATTTAAATGGTACCATTCAAAATCATTTAAATGGTACCATTCAAAATCATTTAAATGGTACCATTCAAAATCATTTAAATGGTACCATTCAAAATCATTTCAATGGTACCATTCAAAATCATTTCAATGGTACCATTCAAAATCATTTAAATGGTACCATTCAAAATCATTTAAATGGTACCATTCAAAATCATTTAAATGGTACCATGCAAAATCATTTAAATGGTACCATTCAAAATCATTTAAATGGTACCATTCAAAATCATTTAAATGGTACGATTCAAAATCACTTAAGTATATTTAATATTTTAAATGGTACGATTCAAAATCATTTAGGTGTCTGACCTCTTGAATGGTACCATTTAAAATCATTTACCTAAGTGCTTTTTAAGTTTTGAATGGTACCATTCAAAGTCATTTAGGTGTCTGACCTCTTGAATGGTACCATTTAAAATCATTTACCTAAGTGCTTTTTAAGTTTTGAATGGTACCATTCAAAATCATTTAAATGGTACCATTCAAAATCATTTAAATGGTACCATTCAAAATCATTTAAATGGTACCATTCAAAATCATTTAAATGGACCATTCAAAATCATTTAAATGGACCATTCAAAATCATTTAAATGGACCATTCAAAATCATTAAAATGATACCATTCATAATCATTTAAATGGTACCATTCAAAATCATTTAAATGGTACCATTCAAAATCATTTAAATGCTTTTGGCAATTTGAATGGTACCATTCAAAATCATTTAAATGGTACCATTCAAAATCATTTAAATGGTACCATTCAAAATCATTTAAATGGTACCATTCAAAATCATTTAAATAGTACCATTCAAAATCACTTAAGTGTATTTAATATTTTAAATGGTACGATTCAAAATCACTTAAGTATATTTAATATTTTAAATGGTACGATTCAAAATCATTTAGGTGTCTGACCTATTGAATGGTTCCATTTAAAATCATTTAGGTGTCTGACCTCTTGAATGGTTCCATTTAAAATCATTTACCTAAGTGCTTTTTAAGTTTTGAATGGTACCATTCAAAATCATTTAAATGGTACCATTCAAAATCATTTAAATGGTACCATTCAAAATCATTTAAATGGTACCATTCAAAATCATTTAAATGGACCATTCAAAATCATTTAAATGGTACCATTCAAAATCATTTAAATGGTACCATTCAAAATCATTTCAATGGTACCATTCAAAATCATTTAAATGGTACCATTCAAAATCATTTAAATGGTACCATTCAAAATCATTTAAATGGTACCATTCAAAATCATTTCAATGGTACCATTCAAAATCATTTCAATGGTACCATTCAAAATCATTTAAATGGTACCATTCAAAATCATTTAAATGGTACCATTCAAAATCATTTAAATGGTACCATTCAAAATCATTTAAATGGTACCATTCAAAATCATTTAAATGGTACCATTCAAAATCATTTAAATGGTACCATTCAAAATCATTTAAATGGTACCATTCAAAACCTTTTAAATGGTACGATTCAAAATCACTTAAGTATATTTAATATTTTAAATGGTACGATTCAAAATCATTTAGGTGTCTGACCCCTTGAATGGTACCATTTAAAATCATTTACCTAAGTGCTTTTTAAGTTTTGAATGGTACCATTCAAAATCATTTAAATGGTACCATTCAAAATCATTTAAATGGTACCATTCAAAATCATTTCAATGGTACCATTCAAAATCATTTAAATGGTACCATTCAAAATCATTTAAATGGTACCATTCAAAATCATTTAAATGGTACCATTCAAAATCATTTAAATGGTACCATTCAAAATCATTTAAATAGTACCATTCAAAATCACTTAAGTATATTTAATATTTTAAATGGTACGATTCAAAATCATTTAAATGCTTTTGGCAATTTGAATGGTACCATTCAAAATCATTTAAATGGTACCATTCAAAATCATTTAAATGGTACCATTCAAAATCATTTAAATGCGTTTGATATTTTGAATGGTACCATTCAAAATCATTTAAGTATATTTGATATTTTAAATGGTACGATTCAAAATCATTTAAATGGTACCATTCAAAATCATTTAAATGGTACCATTCAAAATCATTTAAATGGTACCATTCAAAATCATTTAAATGGTACCATTCAAAATCATTAAAATGGACCATTCAAAATCATTTAAATGGTACCATTCAAAATCATTTAAATGGTACCATTCAAAATCTTTTAAATGGTACCATTCAAAATCATTAAAATGGACCATTCAAAATCATTTAAATGGTACCATTCAAAATCATTTAAATGGTACCATTCAAAATCTTTTAAATGGTACCATTCAAAATTATTTAAATGCGTTTGATATTTTGAATGGTACCATTCAAAATCATTTAAATGGTTCCATTCAAAATCATTTAAATGGTACCATTCAAAACCTTTTAAATGGTACCACTCAAAATCATTTAAATGGTACCATTCAAAATCATTTAAATGGTACCATTCAAAATCATTTAAATGGTTTCATTCAAAATCATTTAAATGGTACCATTCAAAACCTTTTAATTGGTACCATTCAAAATCACTTAAGTTTATTTAATATTTTAAATGGTACGATTCAAATCATTTAAATGGTACCATTCAAAATCATTAAAATGGACCATTCAAAATCATTTAAATGGTACCATTCAAAATCATTTAAATGGTACCATTCAAAATCATTAAAATGGACCATTCAAAATCATTTAAAAGGTGCCATTCAAAATCACTTAAATATATTTAATATTTTAAATGGTACGATTCAAAATCACTTAAGTATATTAAATATTTTAAATGGTACGATTCAAAATCACTTAAGTATATTTAATATTTTAAATGGTACGATTCAAAATCATTTAGGTGTCTGACCTCTTGAATGGTTCCATTTAAAATCATTTAGGTGTCTGACCTCTTGAATGGTTCAATTTAAAATCATTTACCTAAGTGCTTTTTAAGTTTTGAATGGTACCATTCAAAATCATTTAAATGGTACCATTCAAAATCATTTAAATGGTACCATTCAAAATCATTTAAATGGACCATTCAAAATCATTTAAATGGTACCATTCAAAATCATTTAAATGGTACCATTCAAAATCATTTCAATGGTACCATTCAAAATCATTTCAATGGTACCATTCAAAATCATTTCAATGGTACCATTCAAAATCATTTAAATGGTACCATTCAAAATCACTTAAATGTATTTAATATTTTAAATGGTACGATTCAAAATCATTTAAATGGTACCATTCAAAATCATTTAAATGGTACCATTCAAAATCATTAAAATGGACCATTCAAAATCATTTAAATGGTATCATTCAAAATCATTTAAATGGTACCACTCAAAATCATTTAAATGGTACCATTCAAAATCATTTAAATGGTTCCATTCAAAATCATTTAAATGGTACCATTCAAAACCTTTTAAATGGTACCATTCAAAATCACTTAAGTTTATTTAATATTTTAAATGGTACGATTCAAATCATTTAAATGGTACCATTCAAAATCATTAAAATGGACCATTCAAAATCATTTAAATGGTACCATTCAAAATCATTTAAATGGTACCATTCAAAATCATTTAAATGGTACCATTCAAAATCATTAAAATGGACCATTCAAAATCATTTAAATGGTGCCATTCAAAATCACTTAAATATATTTAATATTTTAAATGGTACGATTCAAAATCACTTAAGTATATTAAATATTTTAAATGGTACGATTCAAAATCACTTAAGTATATTTAATATTTTAAATGGTACGATTCAAAATCATTTAGGTGTCTGACCTCTTGAATGGTTCCATTTAAAATCATTTAGGTGTCTGACCTCTTGAATGGTTCAATTTAAAATCATTTACCTAAGTGCTTTTTAAGTTTTGAATGGTACCATTCAAAATCATTTAAATGGTACCATTCAAAATCATTTAAATGGTACCATTCAAAATCATTTAAATGGACCATTCAAAATCATTTAAATGGTACCATTCAAAATCATTTAAATGGTACCATTCAAAATCATTTCAATGGTACCATTCAAAATCATTTCAATGGTACCATTCAAAATCATTTCAATGGTACCATTCAAAATCATTTAAATGGTACCATTCAAAATCATTTAAATGGTACCATTCAAAATCATTTAAATGGTACCATTCAAAATCATTTAAATGGTACCATTCAAAATCATTTAAATGGTACCATTCAAAATCATTTAAATGGTACCATTCAAAATCATTTAAATGGTACCATTCAAAATCATTTAAATAGTACCATTCAAAATCACTTAAGTATATTTAATATTTTAAATGGTACGATTCAAAATCATTTAAATGCTTTTGGCAATTTGAATGGTACCATTCAAAATCATTAAAATGGACCATTCAAAATCATTTAAATGGTGCCATTCAAAATCACTTAAATATATTTAATATTTTAAATGGTACGATTCAAAATCACTTAAGTATATTAAATATTTTAAATGGTACGATTCAAAATCACTTAAGTATATTTAATATTTTAAATGGTACGATTCAAAATCATTTAGGTGTCTGACCTATTGAATGGTTCCATTTAAAATCATTTAGGTGTCTGACCTCTTGAATGGTTCCATTTAAAATCATTTACCTAAGTGCTTTTTAAGTTTTGAATGGTACCATTCAAAATCATTTAAATGGTACCATTCAAAATCATTTAAATGGTACCATTCAAAATCATTTAAATGGACCATTCAAAATCATTTAAATGGACCATTCAAAATCATTTAAATGGTACCATTCAAAATCATTTAAATGGTACCATTCAAAATCATTTAAATGGTACCATTCAAAACCTTTTAAATGGTACGATTCAAAATCACTTAAGTATATTTATTATTTTAAATGGTACGATTCAAAATCATTTAGGTGTCTGACCTCTTGAATGGTACCATTTAAAATCATTTACCTAAGTGCTTTTTAAGTTTTGAATGGTACCATTCAAAATCATTTAAATGGTACCGTTCAAAATCATTTAAATGGTACCATTCAAAATCATTTAAATGGACCATTCAAAATCATTTAAATGATACCATTCAAAATCATTTAAATGGTACCATTCAAAATCATTTAATTGGTACCATTCAAAATCATTTAAATGGTACCATTCAAAATCATTTAAATGGTACCATTCAAAATCATTTAAATGGTACCATTCAAAATCATTTAAATGGTACCATTCAAAATCATTTAAATGGTACCATTCAAAATCATTTAAATGGTACCATTCAAAATCATTTAAATAGTACCATTCAAAATCACTTAAGTATATTTAATATTTTAAATGGTACGATTCAAAATCACTTAAGTACATTTAATATTTTAAAAGGTACGATTCAAAATCATTTATTTGTCTGACCTCTTGAATGGTACCATTTAAAATCATTTACCTAAGTGCTTTTTAAGTTTTAAATGGTACCATTCAAAATCATTTAAATGGTACCATTCAAAATCATTTAAATGGTACCATTCAAAATCATTTAAATGGACCATTCAAAATCATTTAAATGATACCATTCAAAATCATTTAAATGGTACCATTCAAAATCATTTAAATGGTACCATTCAAAATCATTTAAATGGTACCATTCAAAATCATTTAAATAGTACCATTCAAAATCACTTAAGTATATTTAATATTTTAAATGGTACGATTCAAAATCATTTAAATGCTTTTGGCAATTTGAATGGTACCATTCAAAATCATTTAAATGGTACCATTCAAAATCATTTAAATGGTACCATTCAAAATCATTTAAATGGTACCATTCAAAATCATTTAAATGCGTTTGATATTTTGAATGGTACCATTCAAAATCATTTAAGTATATTTGATATTTTAAATAATACGATTCAAAATCATTTAAATGGTACCATTCAAAAGCATTTAAATGGTACCATTCAAAACCTTTTAAATGGTACAATTCAAAATCAGTTAAGTTTATTTAATATTTTAAATGGTACGATTCAAATCATTTAAATGGTACCATTCAAAATCATTAAAATGGACCATTCAAAATCATTTAAATGGTACGATTCAAAATCACTTAAGTATATTAAATATTTTAAATGGTACGATTCAAAATCACTTAAGTATATTTAATATTTTAAATGGTACGATTCAAAATCATTTAGGTGTCTGACCTCTTGAATGGTTCCATTTAAAATCATTTAGGTGTCTGACCTCTTGAATGGTTCCATTTAAAATCATTTACCTAAGTGCTTTTTAAGTTTTGAATGGTACCATTCAAAATCATTTAAATGGTACCATTCAAAATCATTTAAATGGACCATTCAAAATCATTTAAATGGTACCATTTAAAATCATTTAAATGGTACCATTCAAAATCATTTAAATGGTACCATTCAAAATCATTTAAATGGACCATTCAAAATCATTTAAATGGTACCATTCAAAATCATTTAAATGGTACCATTCAAAATCATTTAAATGGTACCATTCAAAATTATTTCAATGGTACCATTCAAAATCATTTAAATGGTACCATTCAAAATCATTTAAATGGTACCATTCAAAATCATTTAAATGGTACCATTCAAAATCATTTAAATGGTACCATTCAAAATCATTTAAATGGTACCATTCAAAATCATTTAAATGGTACCATTCAAAATCATTTAAATGGAACCATTCAAATACATTTATATTGGTACCATTCAAAACCTTTTAAATGGTACCATTCAAAATCACTTAAGTATATTTAATATTTTAAATGGTACGATTCAAAATCACTTAAGTACATTTAATATTTTAAATGGTACGATTCAAAATCATTTAGGTGTCTGACCTCTTGAATGGTACCATTTAAAATCATTTACCTAAGTGCTTTTTAAGTTTTAAATGGTACCATTCAAAATCATTTAAATGGTACCATTCAAAATCATTTAAATGGACCATTCAAAATCATTTAAATGGTACCATTCAAAATCATTTAAATGGTACCATTCAAAATCATTTAAATGGACCATTCAAAATCATTTAAATGATACCATTCAAAATCATTTAAATGATACCATTCAAAATCATTTAAATGGTACCATTCAAAATCATTTAAATGGTACCATTCAAAATCATTTAAATGGTACCATTCAAAATCATTTAAATAGTACCATTCAAAATCACTTAAGTATATTTAATATTTTAAATGGTACGATTCAAAATCATTTAAATGCTTTTGGCAATTTGAATGGTACCATTCAAAATCATTTAAATGGTACCATTCAAAATCATTTAAATGGTACCATTAAAAATCATTTAAATGCGTTTGATATTTTGAATGGTACCATTCAAAATCATTTAAGCATATTTGATATTTTAAATGGTACGATTCAAAATCATTTAAATGGTACCATTCAAAATCATTTAAATGGTACCATTCAAAATCATTTAAATGGTACCATTCAAAATCATTAAAATGGACCATTCAAAATCATTTAAATGGTACCATTCAAAATCATTTAAATGGTACCATTCAAAATCTTTTAAATGGTACCATTCAAAATTATTTAAATGCGTTTGATATTTTGATAGGTACCTTTCAAAATCATTTAATTGGTTCCATTCAAAATCATTTAAATGGTACCATTCAAAACCTTTTAAATGGTACCATTCAAAACCTTTTAAATGGTACCATTCAAAATCACTTAAGTATATTTAATATTTTAAATGGTACGATTCAAAATCACTTAAGTATATTTAATATTTTAAATGTTACGATTCCAAATCATTTAAATGGTACAATTCAAAATCATTTAAATGGTACCATTCAAAATCATTTAAATAGTACCATTCAAAATCACTTAAGTATATTTAATATTTTAAATGGTACGATTCAAAATCATTTAAATGCTTTTGGCAATTTGAATGGTACCATTCAAAATCATTTAAATGGTACCATTCAAAATCATTTAAATGGTACCATTCAAAATCATTTAAATGCGTTTGATATTTTGAATGGTACCATTCAAAATCATTTAAGTATATTTGATATTTTAAATGGTACGATTCAAAATCATTTAAATGGTACCATTCAAAATCATTTAAATGGTACCATTCAAAATCATTTAAATGGTACCATTCAAAATCATTAAAATGGACCATTCAAAATCATTTAAATGGTACCATTCAAAATCATTTAAATGGTACCCTTCAAAATCTTTTAAATGGTACCATTCAAAATTATTTAAATGCGTTTGATATTTGGAATGGTACCATTCAAAATCATTTAAATGGTACCATTCAAAATCATTTAAATGGTACCATTCAAAATCATTTAAATGGTACCATTCAAAATCATTTAAATGGTACCATTCAAAATCATTTAAATGGTACCATTCAAAATCATTTAAATGGTACCATTCAAAATCATTTAAATGGTACCATTCAAAATCATTTAAATGGTACCATTCAAAATCATTTAAATGGTACCATTCAAAATCATTTAAATGGTACCATTCAAAATCATTTAAATGGTTCCATTCAAAATCATTTAAATGGTACCATTCAAAACCTTTTAAATGGTACCATTCAAAATCACTTAAGTTTATTTATTATTTTAAATGGTACGATTCAAAATCACTTAAGTATATTAAATATTTTAAATGGTACGATTCAAAATCATTTAGGTGTCTGACCTCCTGAATGGTACCATTCAAAATCATTTACCTAAATGCTTTTTAAGTTTTGAATGGTACCTTTCAAAATCATTTACCTAAGTGCCTTTTAAGTTTTGAATGCTACCATTCAAAATCATTTAAATGGTACCATTCAAAATCATTTAAATGGTACCATTCAAAATCATTTAAATGGTACCATTCAAAATCATTTAAATGGTACCATTCAAAATCATTTAAATGGACCATTCAAAATCATTTAAATGATACCATTCAAAATCATTTAAATGGTACCATTCAAAATCATTTAAATGGACCATTCAAAATCATTTAAATGGTACCATTCAAAATCATTTAAATGGTACCATTCAAAATCATTTAAATGGTACCATTCAAAATCATTTAAATGGACCATTCAAAATCATTTAAATGATACCATTCAAAATCATTTAAATGGTACCATTCAAAATCATTTAAATGGTACCATTCAAAATCATTTAAATGGTACCATTCAAAACCTTTTAAATGGTACCATTCAAAATCACTTAAGTATATTTAATATTTTAAATGGTACGATTCAAAATCACTTAAGTATATTTAATATTTTAAATGGTACGATTCCAAATCATTTAAATGGTACCATTCAAAATCATTTAAATGGTACCATTCAAAATCATTTAAATGGTACCATTCAAAATCACTTAAGTATATTTAATATTTTAAATGGTACCATTCAAAATCACTTAAGTATATTTAATATTTTAAATGGTACGATTCAAAATCATTTAAATGGTTTTGGCAATTTGAATGGTACCATTCAAAATCATTTAAATAGTACCATTCAAAATCATTTAAATGGTACCATTCAAAATCATTTAAATGCGTTTGATATTTTGAATGGTACCATTCAAAATCATTTAAGTATATTTGATATTTTAAATGGTACGATTCAAAATCATTTAAATGGTACCATTCAAAATCATTAAAATGGACCATTCAAAATCATTTAAATGGTACCATTCAAAATCATTTAAATGGTACCCTACAAAATCTTTTAAATGGTACCATTCAAAATTATTTAAATGCGTTTGATATTTTGAATGGTACCATTCAAAATCATTTAAATGGTACCATTCAAAATCATTTAAATGGTACCATTCAAAATCATTTAAATGGTTCCATTCAAAATCATTTAAATGGTACCATTCAAAACCTTTTAAATGGTACGATTCAAAATCACTTAAGTATATTAAATATTTTAAATGGTACGATTCAAAATCATTTAGGTGTCTGACCTCCTGAATGGTACCATTCAAAATCATTTACCTAAATGCTTTTTAAGTTTTGAATGGTACCTTTCAAAATCATTTACCTAAGTGCCTTTTAAGTTTTGAATGCTACCATTCAAAATCATTTAAATGCCTTTGGCATTTTGAATGGTACCATTTAAAATCATTTATAAGCCTTTGACATTTTGAATGGTACAATTCAAAATCATTTAGGTGTCTGACCTCTTGAACGGTACCATTTAAAATCATTTATATGCCTTTGACATTTTGAATGGTACAATTCAAAATCATTATGGTGTCTGACCTCTTGAATGGTACCATTCAAAATCATTTAGGTGCCTTTGACATTTTGAATGGTACCATTCAAAATCTTTTAATTGTATTTGATATTTTAAATGGTACGATTCAAAATCATTTAAATGCCTTCGGCATTTTGAATGGTACCATTCAAAATGATTTAAGTTTCTAGATTTAAGTCTTCTAGCCAGCGGATCCGCTAGATAATTCAAAGCTGAACCTACTTGTGGCACTGCGTTCGATGCAGAATTTTGCGCTAATGAAAAAATGTCGCAACGCGTTTTAGTTATCAAGTTTATCCACAGGTTCACACAACCGTTGAAGAGCATAATGCTATTTGTTTTATTGTAGCCAGCGGATCCGCTAGATATTTCAAAGTTGAACCAACGTGTG
Source organism: Entomobrya proxima (assembly GCA_029691765.1). Classification (NCBI taxonomy): domain Eukaryota; kingdom Metazoa; phylum Arthropoda; class Collembola; order Entomobryomorpha; family Entomobryidae; genus Entomobrya; species Entomobrya proxima. Next base: position 13,115 of record JAIQCH010000031.1, read on the forward strand.
CCACTGCATTCGATGCAGAATTTTGCGCTAATTAAAATGGCTAAACGCGTTTTAATTAAAAAGTTCATCCACAGGTTCACACAGCCGTTGAAAAGTATAATGCTCTTTGTTTTATTGTAGCCAGCGGATCCGATAGATAATTCAAAGCTGAACCAACGTGTGCCACTGCATTCGATGCACATATTTGAGCAGAATAAAATGGTGCAACGCGTTTTAGTTAACAAGTTCATCCACAGGTTCACACAGCCGTTGAAGAGTATAATGCTATTTGTTTTATTGTAGCCAGCGGATCCGCTAGAAAATTCAAAGCTGAACCAACGTGTGCCACTGCATTCGATGCAGAATCTTGAGCACAATAAAATGGTGCAACGTGTTTTAGTTAACAAGACCCACTTTAAGATCAAAAAGCCGTTGTAAAGTGTAACGCTTTTGTTTTATTGTAGCCAGCGGATCCGCTAGATAATTCAAGGTTGAGCTAACGTGTGCCACTGCATCGATGCCAAGTTTTGTTCTTAATGAAACGGTTCAACGTGTTTCAGTTAACAAATTCATCCACAGGGTCAAACAGTCGTTGGAAAGTATAATGCTTTTGTTTTATTGTAGCCAGCGGATCCGCTAGATATTTCAAAGCTGAACCAACGTGTGCCACTGCATTCGATGCAGAATTTTGCGCTAATTAAAATGGCTAAACGCCTTTTAATAATCAAGTTCATCCACAGGTTCACACAACCGTTGAAGAGTATAATCCTATTTGTTGTATTGTAGCCAGCGGATCCGCTAGATAATTCAAAGCTGAACCAACGTGTGCCACTGCATTCGATGCAGAATTTTGCGCTAATTAAAATGGCTAAACGCCTTTTAATAATCAAGTTCATCCACAGGTTCACACAACCGTTGAAGAGTATAATCCTATTTGTTGTATTGTAGCCAGCGGATCCGCTAGATATTTCAAAGTTTAACCAACGTGTGCCACTGCATTCGATGCAGTGTTTTAAGCACAATAAAATGGTGCAACGCGTTATAGTTAACAAGTTCATCCACATTTTCAAACAGCCGTTGAAGAGTATAATGCTCTTTGTTTTATTGTAGCCAGCGGATCCGCTAGATAATTCAAGGTTGAGCTAACGTGTGCCACTGCACTCGATGCCAAGTTTTGTGCTTAATGAAACGGTTCAACGTGTTTCAGTTAACAAATTCATCCACAGGGTCAAACAGTCGTTGGAAAGTATAATGCTTTTGTTTTATTTGCAGCATTTAATGGTTTTGCCAAAAACGCTTTCGCCAAAAATGGTTTCGCCAAAAATGCTTTCGCCAAAAATGGTTTCGCCGAAAATTCTTTCGCCAAAAATGGGTTTCGCCAAAAACGGGTTTCGCCCAAAATGGGTTACGCCTCGTTATATAATGAAGCAGCTCACCTGTCAAAAAGAGTGAGTTTTTTAAATAGCTGCTTACATGCTGATGAAAAGTGTGCGGTTTAAAAAACTAGCAACTTATAAGCTGATTGAAAGTTTGTGTTTTTAAGAACTAGCAACCTATAAGCTGATAGAATGTGTATGATTTAGTTAGTGAGAATAAGGTATCGCCAAAAATGGGTTTCGCCAAAAATGGTTTCGCCAAAAATAGGTTTCGCCAAAAATGCTTTCGACAAAAACGGGTTTCGCCAAAAATGCTTTCGCTAAAAATGCTTTCGCCAAAAATGGGTTTCGCCAAAAACGCTTTCGCCAAAAATGCTTTCGCCAAAAATGGGTTTCGCCAAAAACGCTTTCGCCAGAAATGCTTTCGCCAAAAATGGGTTTTGCCAAAAATGCTTTCGACAAAAACGGGTTTCGCCAAAAATGCTTTCGCTAAAAATGCTTTCGCCAAAAATGGGTTTCGCCAAAAACGCTTTCGCCAAAAATGCTTTCGCCAAAAATGGGTTTCGCCAAAAACGCTTTCGCCAAAAATGCTTTCGCCAAAAATGGGTTTTGCCAAAAACGCTTTCGCCAAAAATGGTTTCGCCAAAAATGCTTTCGCCAAAAATGGGTTTCGCCAAAAATGGTTTCGCCAAAAATGGGTTTCGCCAAAAATGCTTTCGCCAAAAATGCTTTCGCTAAAAATGCGTTTCGCCAAAAATGCTTTCGCCAAAAATGTGTTACGCCGGTTTTTTACGAAGCAGCTCACCTGTCAAAAAGAGTGTGAGTTTTTTAAATAGCTGCTTATATGCTTATAAAACGTGTGAGTTTTTTAAATAGCTGCTTATATGCTTATAAAACGTGTGAGTTTTTTTAAATAGCTCCTTATATGCTTATAAAACGTGTGAGTTTAACAACTAGCAATATCTAAGCAGATGAAAAGTGTGCGGTTTAAAAAACTAGCAACTTATAAGCTGATTGAAAGTTTGTGTTTTTAGGAACTAGAAACTTATAAGCTGATAGAATGTGTATGATTTAGTTAGTGAGAAATGGGGTTCGCAAAAATAGGTTTTGCCAAAAACGCTTTCGCCAAAAATGGTTTCGCCAAAAATGGTTTCCCCAAAAATGCGTTTCGCCAAAAATGCTTTCCCCAAAAATGGGTTTCGCCAAATACGCTTTCGCCAAAAATGCTTTCGCCGAGAACGCTTTCGCCAAAAATGCTTTCGCCAAAAATGGGTTTTGCCAAAAACGCTTTCGCCAAATATGGTTTCCCCAAAAATGCTTTCGCCAAAAATGGGTTTCGCCAAAAACGGGTTTCGCCAAAAATGGGTTACGCCGCGTTATTGAATGAAGCAGCTCACCTGTCAAAAAGAGTGAGTTTTTTAAATAGCTCCTTATATGCTTATAAAACGCGTGAGTTTAACAACTAGCAATATCTAAGCAGAGGAAAAGTGTGCGGTTTAAAAAACTAGCAACTTATAAGCTGATTGAAAGTTTGTTTTTTTAGGAACTAGAAACTTACAAGCTGATAGGATGTGTATGATTTAGTTAGTGAGAAATGGGGTTCGCAAAAATAGGTTTTGCCAAAATCGCTTTCGCCAAAAAAGGTTTCGCCAAAAACGCTTTCGCAAAAAATGGTTTCGCCAAAAATGGGTTTTGCCAAAAACGCTTTCGCCAAAAATGGTTTCGCCAAAAACGCTTTCGCAAAAAATGGTTTCGCCAAAAATGGGTTTTGCCAAAAACGCTTTCGCCAAAATTGGTTTCGCCAAAAACGCTTTCGCCAAAAACGCTTTCGCCAAAAATGGGTTTCGCCAAAAATGGGTTACGCCGCGTTATTTAATGAAGCAGCTCACCTGTCAAAAAGAGTGAGTTTTTTAAATAGCTGCTTATATGCTGATGAAAAGTGTGCGGTTTAAAAAACTAGCAACTTATAAGCTGATTGAAAGTTTGTGTTTTTAAGAACTAGCAACCTATAAGCTGATAGAATGTGTATGATTTAGTTAGTGAGAATAAGGTATCGCCAAAAATGGGTTTTGCCAAAAATGCTTTCGCCAAAAATGGTTTCGCCAAAAATGGGTTTCGTTCAAAATTTAAGGTCAAGAAATTTGTAACATAGATCTATGTTACAGTTTTAAAGGCATTAAAAGACTTTGAATAGTACTATTCTAAACAAAACGACGCCTTAGAGATTTTAGAATGAATTCATTTCAAAAGTTAAAGACACAGAAATTTGTAACATAGATCTATGTTACAATTTTAAAGGCATTAAAAGACTTTTAATTGTACTATTCAAAACAAAAAGATGCCTTAGATATTTTAGAATGAATCATTTGATGTTTCTCAGCTGCCTACGGCGCCGCTTTGTATTTCCTTAATGTTCCTATGTTGCTTACGGCGCCGTTTGGTGCTTATTTAATTTTACAAAGCTGCATACGGCGCCGTATAGTACACACTTAATGTTCCGAAGCTGCATACGGCGCCGTTTTGTACACATTTAATGTTCCCAACCTGCATACGGCGCCGCTTTAAACTCCTGTAATGTTGTTAAGCTGCATACGGCACCGTTCTGTACCCATTTGATGATCCTAAGCTGCCTACGGCGCCGTTTTGTACACATTTAATGTTCCCAACCTGCATACGGCGCCGCTTTAAACTCCTGTAATGTTGTTAAGCTGCATACGGCACCGTTCTGTACCCATTTGATGATCCTAAGCTGCCTACGGCGCCGTTGTGTATTCCCTAATGGTTCTTAACCTGCCCACGGCACCGTTGTGTATTCCTTAAAGATTCCTATGTTGTTTACCGCGCCGTTTTGTATTCTTTCAAGGTTCCTAGGCTGCCTACGGCGCCGTTATGTATTCGTTTAATGTTCCTATGTTGCATACGGCACCGTTTTGCACTCTAGCCATGCTGCTTCCTTGCAAGCATCGTAGTTTTTAGTGACTAGTGACTTGGTTACTAATGGCTTGGTTACTAGTGACTTGGTTACAGCAACGGCGCCGTTTTGTACTCAATTAAATTTCCTAAGCTGCATACGGCGCCGTTTTTTACACATTTAATGTTCCCAACCTGCATACGGCGCCGTTATAAACTCCTGTAATGTTGTTAAGCTGCATACGGTCCCGTTTTGTACTCATTTAATTTCCTGAGCAGCCTACGGCGCTATTTTGTACTCATTAATTTTTCTAACTTGCATACGGCGCCGTATTGTACTCCTGTAATGTTCCAAAGCTGCATACGGCGCCGTTTTGTAATTTTTTAATACTCCTAAGCTGCCTGCGGCGCCGTTGTATAAAAGATGCTTTAGATATTTTAGAATGAATTCATTTCAAAAGTTTAAGGTACAGAAATTTGTAATATAGATCTATGTTACAGTTTTAAAGGCATTAAAAGACTTTGAAAAGTACTATTCAAAACAAAAAGATGCCTTAGACATTTTTGAATGAATTCATTTCAAAATTTGGAAAGTCAGAAATTTGTAACATAGATCTATATTACGATTTTAAAGGCATTAAAAGACTTTGAATAGTACTATTCAAAACAAAGAGATGCCTTAGACATTTTTGATTGAATTCATTTCAAAATTTGGAAAGCCAGAAATTTGTAACATAGATCTATGTTACAATTTTAATGGCATTAAAAGACTTTGAATAGTACTATTCAAAACAAAGAGATGCCTTAGACATTTTTGAATGAATTCATTTCAAAATTTGGAAAGTCAGAAATTTGTAACATAGATCTATGTTACGATTTTAAAGGCATTAAAAGACTTTGAATAGTACTATTCAAAACAAAGAGATGCCTTAGACATTTTTGAATGAATTCATTTCAAAATTTGGAAAGCCAGAAATTTGTAACATAGATCTATGTTACAATTTTAATGGCATTAAAAGACTTTGAATAGTACTATTTAAAACAAAATGATGCCTTAGACATTTTAGAATGAATTCATTTAAAAATTTGGAAAGTCAGAAATTTGTAACATAGATCTATCTTACAATTTTAGTGGCATTAAAAGACTTTGAATAGTACTATCCAAAACAAAAAAATGCTTTAGACATTTTAGAATGAATTCATTTCGAAATTTGGAATATCAGAAATATGTAACATAGATCTATGTTGCAATTTTAAAGGCAAGAAAAGACTTTGAATGGTACTATTCAAAACAAAAAGATGCTTTAGACAATTTAGAATGAATTCTTTTCAAAATTTGGAATATCAGAAATATGTAACAAAGATCTATGTTACAGTTTTAAAGGCATTAAAAGACTTTGAATAGTACTATTCAAAACAAAAAGATGCTTTAGACATTTTAGAATGAAATTATATCAAAATTTGGAAAGTCAGAAATTTGTAACATAGATCTATGTTGCAATTCTAAAGGCATTAAAAGACTTTGAATAGTACTATTCAAAACAAAAAGATGCTTTAGACATTTTAGAATGAATTCATTTCAAAAGTTTAAGGCACAGAAATTTGTAACATAGATCTATGTTACAGTTTTAAAGGCATTAAAAGACTTTGAATAGTACTATTCAAAAAAAAAGATGCCTTAGACATTTTAGAATGAATTCATTTCAAAAGTTTAAGGTACAGAAATTTGTAATATAGATCTATGTTACAGTTTTAAAGGCATTAAAAGACTTTGAAAAGTACTATTCAAACAAAAAGATGCTTTAGACATTTTAGAATGAATTCATTTCAAAATTTGGAATATCAGAAATATGTAACATAGATCTATGTTGCAATTTTAAAAGCAATAAAAGACTTTGAATAGTACTATTCAAAACAAAAAGATGCCTTAGACATTTTAGAATGAATTCATTTCAAAAGTTCAAGGCTAAGAAATTTGTAACATAGATCTATGTTACAATTTTAAAGGCAATAAAAGACTTTGAGTAGTACTATCCAAACAAAAAGATGCTTTAGACATTTTAGAATGAATTCATTTCAAAATTTGGAATATCAGAAATATGTAACATAGATCTATGTTGCAATTTTAAAGGCATTAAAAGACTTTGAATAGTACTATTCAAAACAAAAAGATGCCTTAGACATTTTAGAATGAATTCATTTCAAAATTTAAGGTCAAGAAATTTGTAAAATAGATCTATGTTACGATTTTAAAGGCATTAAAATAGTTTGAATAGTACTATCCAAACAAAAAGATGCTTTAGACGATTTAGAATGAATTCATTTTGAAAGTTTAAGGCACAGAAATTTGTAACATAGATCTATGTTACGATTTTAAAGGCATTAAAAGACCTTGAATAGTACTATCCAAAACAAAAAGATGCTTTAGACATTTTAGAATGAATTCATTTCAAAAGTTTAAGGTACAGAAATTTGTAATATAGATCTATGTTACAGTTTTAAAGGCATTAAAAGACTTTGAAAAGTACTATTCAAAACAAAAAGATGCTTTAGACATTTTAGAATGAATTCATTTCGAAATTTGGAATATCAGAAATATGTAACATAGATCTATGTTGCAGTTTTAAAGGCATTAAAAGACTTTGAAAAGTACTATTCAAACAAAAAGATGCTTTAGACATTTTAGAATGAATTCTTTTCAAAATTTGGAATATCAGAAATATGTAACAAAGATCTATGTTACAGTTTTAAAGGCATTAAAAGACTTTGAATAGTACTATTCAAAAAAAAGATGCCTTAGACATTTTAGAATGAATTCATTTCAAAAGTTTAAGGTACAGAAATTTGTAATATAGATCTATGTTACAGTTTTAAAGGCATTAAAAGACTTTGAAAAGTACTATTCAAAACAAAAATATGCCCTAGACATTTTACCATGAATTCATTTCAAAATTTAGGGCACAGAAATTTGTAACATAGATATTTGCTACAGTTTTAAAGGCATTAAAAGACTTTGAATAGTACTATTCAAAACAAAGAGATGCCTTAGACATTTTTGAATGAATTCATTTCAAAATTTGGAAAGCCAGAAATTTGTAACATAGATCTATGTTACGATTTTAAAGGCATTAAAAGACTTTGAATAGTACTATTCAAAACAAAAAGATGCCTTACAAGGTATGCTATTTGACTGTTAATCGCAAACCAAGATTCGATATAACACATCTTGTTCAGCTTTTCACGCAGATTCCAAATCTGGTTTTCTTTTGGTGTAAAACGCAACTTTGGAATTTTAATTAATCAATTAATAATAGTAATTAACGTACAAATACGCGCGCCTGACCCCAGCAGCATCCCCCATTCGCTCCTCCCTCTACACACACAACACGCAAAACAATGGTCAAAGCAGTGCAGCGCTGCTGCGTGTGCTGTGATGTTGCTCTTGCGTTTTTGTGTGTTTTGAGCGTAGAGGGAGGAGCAAATGGGGGATGCTGCTAGGGTCAGGCGGGCGAATTGCTACGTTACTTACGATTATTAATTGATTAATAAAAATTCCAAACCTGCGTTTTACACCAAAAGGAAACCAGATTTGGAATCTGCGTGAAAAGCTGAACAAGATGTGGTACATCGCATCTTGATTTGCGATTAACAGTCAAATAGCATACCTTGTTAGACATTTTAAATGAATTCATTTTAAAAGTTTAAGGCTTAGAAATGTGTAACATAGATCTATGTTACAATTTTAAAGGCATTAAGAGACTTTGAATAGTACTATTCAAAACAAAAAGATGCTTTAGACATTTTAGAATGAATTCATTTCAAAAGTTTAAGGCACAGAAATTTGTAACATAGATCTATGTTACAGTTTTAAAGGCAATAAAAGACTTTGAATAGTACTATTCAAAACAAAAAGATGCTTTAGACATTTTAGAATGAATTCATTTCAAAAGTTTAAGGCTAAGAAATGTGTAATATAGATCTATGTTACAATTTTAAAGGCATTAAAAGACTTTGAATAGTACTATCCAAACAAAAAGATGCTTTAGACATTTTAGAATGAATTCATTTTGAAAGTTTAAGGCACAGAAATTTGTAACATAGATCTATGTTACGATTTTAAAGGCATTAAAAGACTTTGAATAGTACTATCCAAAACAAAAAGATGCTTTAGACATTTTAGAATGAATTCATTTCAAATGTTTAAGGCTTAGAAATGTGTAACATAGATCTATGTTACAATTTTAAAGGCATTAAAAGACTTTGAATAGTACTATCCAAACAAAAAGATGCTTTAGACATTTTAGAATGAATTCATTTTGAAAGTTTAAGGCACAGAAATTTGTAACATAGATCTATGTTACGATTTTAAAGGCATTAAAAGAGTTTGAATAGTACTATCCAAACAAAAAGATGCTTTAGACATTTTAGAATGAATTCATTTTGAAAGTTTAAGGCACAGAAATTTGTAACATAGATCTATGTTACAGTTTTAAAGGCATTAAAAGACTTTGAATAGTACTATTCTAAACAAAACGACGCCTTAGAGATTTTAGAATGAATTCATTTTGAAAGTTTAAGGCACAGAAATTTGTAACATAGATCTATGTTACAGTTTTAAAGGCAATAAAAGACTTTGAATAGTACTATTCTAAACAAAAAGACGCCTTAGAGATTTTAGAATGAATTCATTTTGAAAGTTTAAGGCACAGAAATTTGTAACATAGATCTATGTTACAGTTTTAAAGACATTAAAAGACTTTGAATAGTACTATTCTACACAAAAAGACGCCTTAGAGATTTTAGAATGAATTCATTTTTAAAGTTTAAGGCACAGAAATTTGTAACATAGATCTATGTTACAATTTTAAAGGCATTAAAAGACTTTTAATTGTACTATTCAAAACAAAGAGATGCCTTAGATATTTTAGAATGAATCATTTGATGTTTCTCAGCTGCCTACGGTGCCGCTTTGTATTTCCTTAATGTTCCTATGTTGCTTACGGCGCCGTTTGGTGCTTATTTAATTTTACAAAGCTGCATACGGCGCCGTATAGTACACATTTAATGTTCCCAACCTGCATACGGCGCCGCTTTAAACTCCTGTAATGTTGTTAAGCTGCATACGGCACCGTTCTGTACTCATTTGATGATCCTAAGCTGCCTACGGCGCCGCTGTGTATTCCTTAATGGTTCTTAACCTGCCAAAGGCACCGTTGTGTATTCCTTAAAGATTCATATGTTGTTTACCGCGCCGTTTTGTATTCTTTCAAGGTTCCTAGGCTGCCTACGGCGCCGTTATGTATTCGTTTAATGTTCCTATGTTGCATACGGCACCGTTTTGCACTCTAGCCATGCTGCTTCCTTGCAAGCATCGTAGTTTTTAGTGACTAGTGACTTGGTTACTAATGGCTTGGTTACTAGTGACTTGGTTACTAGTGACTTGGTTACTAGTGACTTGGTTACAGCAACGGCGCCGTTTTGTACTCAATTAAATTTCCCAACCTGCATACGGCGCCGTTATAAACTCCTGTAATGTTGTTAAGCTGCATACGGTCCCGTTTTGTACTCATTTAATTTCCTAAGCAGCCTACGGCGCTATTTTGTACTCATTAATTTTTCTAACTTGCATACGGCGCCGTATTGTACTCCTGTAATGTTCCAAAGCTGCATACGGCGCCGTTCTGTACTCATTTGATGTTTCTCAGCTGCATACGGCGCCGTTTTGTAATTTTTTAATACTCCTAAGCTGCCTTCGGCGCCGTTTTGTATTTTTTAAAGGTTCCTAAGCTGCATACGGCGCCGTTTTGTATATCTTTAATGTTCCTATGTTGCTTACGGCGCCGTTTGATACGTATTTAATTTTTCTAAGCTGCCTGCGGCGCCGTTGTATAAAAGATGCTTTAGATAATTTAGAATGAATTCATTTCAAAAGTTTAAGGTACAGAAATTTGTAATATAGATCTATGTTACAGTTTTAAAGGCATTAAAAGACTTTGAAAAGTACTATTCAAAACAAAAAGACGCCTTAGACATTTTAAATGAATTCATTTTAAAAGTTTAAGGCTTAGAAATGTGTAACATAGATCTATGTTACAATTTTAAAGGCATTAAGAGACTTTGAATAGTACTATTCAAAAAAAAGATGCCTTAGACATTTTAGAATGAATTCATTTCAAATTTTAAGGTACAGAAATTTGTAATTAAGATCTATGTTACAGTTTTAAAGGCATTAAAAGACTTTGAAAAGTACTATTCAAACAAAAAGATGCTTTAGACATTTTAGAATGAATTCATTTCAAAATTTGGAAAGTCAGAAATTTGTAACATAGATCTATATTACAATTTTAATGGCATTAAAAGACTTTGAATAGTACTATACAAAACAAAAAGATGCTTTAGACATTTTAGAATGAATTCATTTTGAAAGTTTAAGGCACAGAAATTTGTAACATAGACCTATGTTACAATTTTAAAGGCATTAAAAGACTTTGAATAGTACTATCCAAACAAAAAGATGCTTTAGACATTTTAGAATGAATTCATTTCAAAAGTTTAAGGCTAAGAAATGTGTAGTTGTTATTTTGGTGGTCGATGTCGCTTTTATGTCTCTTATTATTTTTGGGCGTTTTTCCCGTTGGACGTGGGAACTTAAGAGACATCAGGGGAATTGGTGTAGTTTGAGGGGTCTTGTTGGTGGTTCCCATCGATGTAAAATGGTTCCTATCTGATTCCAACCCGCACCTCGAAAGGCCGGCTTCGGAATCAGGTAGGGCCACTTCACATGCACTCTCCTCCCTTGCTTCCAGTCTGCACCCGGTTGGGCCGACTTCGGAAGCACCGCCAAGGAGGGTGCTTTGATGGGTAGACCCTACAGGTAGACGCCCATGCCGTAACACGGACACCTCCTGCTCTACACCAACTCCAACATTGCTGACAAAGGTGTTATTGTCAGCTGAAGAGGAAAGTCCATGCTGCACCATACACTTCCCCTTCTTATGTTGGTGCCTATGCTTTACATCCATAGGCTTCGGTGGGGGCATGGTGAGAAAATAACTCGACGTTTCGGTGCAAGTCACCTTCATCAGGATAAGCGTTTCTGGAGATGTTGTTGGTTCAACTTCCAAAAACGCACTGAGGCAAAAGCTGGAGATGCAGGGGTATTTATAGGTTTTTAGACCCTGCTTATGCCTAATTAGCATATGCCTAATTTGCATATTTGATATATATGCAAATGAGGCATATACTAAAATTTACTTACATAAGTACCTCAAAATTTTTTTGTTCGTCCCACCTTCAGGGCCAAATATCTCGACACCCTGAGGTTTTCAGGGCCTGAGATTTTTTCTGGTGGGCGTGGCAGAGGGGGTAGTAAAGTTTGGACGAGGAATTCGATGGTGATGAGATCTCGCCCAAATTCCTACCTCAGATGGGAGCTACGGCTGATTTTTGAACTTTTGAGGATAGAATGGCCCCGTTTTCATTCTATATGTAAGCGAACTCTGTATTAAGTCCCATAGGTGCCAGAGTACCTAAACGATGAATTATGCGTGCTTCTTGCTCCCGCCGACTCATCTGGTTAGAAGAAGCCAGTTGGATGGCAGTCACACGCATATCATCTCGTGTATGCACTTTAGTGAAATGTTCACTCACTTCAGTGGGTTCTCCATGTGATAGGCTATAGAGATGCTCTCTGAAGCGGTCACGAAGCTTGCGCTTCGTCTCCCCAATATATAATTTTGAACATTTCGTACATACAATGGCGTATATGACGCATTCACTCTTACAGTGAAATTGTTCCCATACCTTGAGCCTTCCCTTTGGTCCCACGATCTCTTTTTGTAAAGTGGTGTGTTTGCATGTTAAACACTTACCAACGTTGCATGGGATTGTACCCGGATTTGGGTGACATATTCTAGCTTGCACTGATGTTAGTCGTGCACGGACTAGAATATCCCGAATGCTTTTCGGTTTCCGAAAGGCTGCAACAGGAGGAGATGGAAAGATGTTAACCAACTCCGATGTTTTGGAGATCCTCTCGCCAAAGAGGCTCTTAATGGCACTCATAGTTTGTTGCCCTGCCTTGCTAAATGTAACAACAAATGGCAAGACTTCGCTATTTTTGGCCGAGGATTTTGTCAAGGCATCAGCTCTAGAAACAGTTGATACCTTAGACAAGGCCTTCTGAAAGACTTTGAATAGTACTATCCAAACAAAAAGATGCTTTAGACATTTTAGAATGAATTCATTTCAAAATTTGGAAAGTCAGAAATTTGTAACATAGATCTATGTTGCAATTCTAAAGGCATTAAATTAGTTTGAATAGTACTATCCAAACAAAAAGATGCTTTAGATATTTTAGAATGAATTCATTTTGAAAGTTTAAGGCACAGAAATTTGTAACATAGATCTATGTTACAGTTTTAAAGGCATTAAAAGACTTTGAATAGTACTATTCATACAAAAAGATGCTTTAGACATTTTAGAATAAATTCATTTCAAAATTTGGAAAGTCAGAAATTTGTAACATAGATCTATGTTACAATTTTAAAGGCAATAAAAGACTTTGAATAGTACTATTCAAAACAAAAAGATGCCTTAGACATTTTAGAATGAATTCATTTCAAAAGTTTAAGGCTAAGAAATTTGTAACATAGATCTATGTTACAGTTTTAAAGGCATTAAAAGACTTTGAATAGTACTATTCTAAACAAAACGACGCCTTAGAGATTTTAGAATGAATTCATTTTGAAAGTTTAAGGCACAGAAATTTGTAACATAGATCTATGTTACAGTTTTAAAGGCAATAAAAGACTTTGAATAGTACTATTCTAAACAAAAAGACGCCTTAGAGATTTTAGAATGAATTCATTTTGAAAGTTTAAGGCACAGAAATTTGTAACATAGATCTATGTTACAGTTTTAAAGACATTAAAAGACTTTGAATAGTACTATTCTACACAAAAAGACGCCTTAGAGATTTTAGAATGAATTCATTTTTAAAGTTTAAGGCACAGAAATTTGTAACATAGATCTATGTTACAATTTTAAAGGCATTAAAAGACTTTTAATTGTACTATTCAAAACAAAGAGATGCCTTAGATATTTTAGAATGAATCATTTGATGTTTCTCAGCTGCCTACGGCGCCGCTTTGTATTTCCTTAATGTTCCTATGTTGCTTACGGCGCCGTTTATTGCTTATTTAATTTTACAAAGCTGCATACGGCGCCGTATAGTACCCACTTAATGTTCCTAAGCTGCATACGGCGCCGTTTTGTACACATTTAATGTTCCCAACCTGGTTGGGTTGGTTAGGTTAGGTTAGGTTAGGTTTTAGGTGTGGTAATCAAAAGTGTGGTAACCCTATAATTCGGGCCACTTGGCAAGTTTATTTCCTCTCCGCTAGTAGCAGCACCATCACATACGGGCAACATCAGTGGAGACTTGCCCTCCGCCTTTGGAATATCGAGCAACATCAGTGAAGAGCTTCCTTCCTCATTTTGAGCTATCGGGCAAGATCAGTGGAGAGCTGCCTTTATCCTTTGAGCATCCAGCATCATCAGATTAGAGCTGCCTTTACCCTTTAAGCCGTCTAGCATCATCAGCGGAGAGTTGCCTTTACCCTTTGAGCCATCTAGCATCATCAGTTTAGAGCTGCCTTTATCCTTTGAGCATCCAGCATCATCAGTTTAGAGTTGCCTTTACCCTTTAAGCCGTCCAGCATCATCAGCGAAAAGTTGCCTTTACCCTTTGAGCCATCTAGCATCATCAGTTTAGAGCTGCCTTTATCCTTTGAGCCATCTAGCATCATTAGCGGAGAGTTGCCTTTATCCTTTGAGCCATCTAGCATCATTAGCGGAGAGTTGCCTTTATCCTTTGAGCCATCTAGCATCATCAGTTTAGAGCTGCCTTTATCCTTTGAGCCATCTAGCATCATCAGTTTAGAGCTGCCTTTATCCTTTGAGCCATCTAGCATCATCAGTTTAGAGCTGCCTTTATCTTTTGAGCCATCTAATATCATCTGCGGAGAGTTGCCTTTATCCTTTGAGCCATCTAGCATCATTAGCGGAGAGTTGCCTTTATCCTTTGAGCCATCTAGCATCATCAGTTTAGAGCTGCCTTTATCCTTTGAGCCATCTAGCATCATCAGTTTAGAGCTGCCTTTATCCTTTGAGCCATCTAGCATCATCAGTTTAGAGCTGCCTTTATCCTTTGAGCCATCTAGCATCAATAGCGGAAAGTTGCCTTTATCCTTTGAATAATCTAGCATCATTAGCGGAGAGTTGCCTTTATCCTTTGAATAATCTAGCATCATTAGCGGAGAGTTGCCTTTATCCTTTGAGCCATCTAGCATCATCAGTTTAGAGCTGCCTTTATCCTTTGAGCCATCTAGCATCATCAGTTTAGAGCTGCCTTTATCCTTTGAGCCATCTAGCATCATCAGTTTAGAGCTGCCTTTATCCTTTGAGCCATCTAGCATCATCAGTTTAGAGCTGCCTTTATCCTTTGAGCCATCAAGCATCATCAGTTTAGAGCTGCCTTTATCCTTTGAGCCATCCAGCATCATCAGTTTAGAGCTGCCTTTATCCTTTGAGCCATCTAGCATCATCAGTTTAGAGCTGCCTTTATCCTTTGAGCCATCAAGCATCATCAGTTTAGAGCTGCCTTTATCCTTTGAGCCATCTAGCATCATCAGTTTAGAGCTGCCTTTATCCTTTGAGCCATCTAGCATCATCAGTTTAGAGCTGCCTTTATCCTTTGAGCCATCAAGCATCATCAGTTTAGAGCTGCCTTTATTCTTTGAGCCATCTAGCATCATTAGCGGAGAGTTGCCTTTATCCTTTGAGCCATCTAGCATCATCAGTTTAGAGTTGCCTTTATCCTTTGAGCCATCTAGCATCATCAGTTTAGAGCTGCCTTTATCCTTTGAGCCATCAAGCATCATCAGTTTAGAGCTGCCTTTATCCTTTGAGCCATCTAGCGTCATCAGTTTAGAGGTGCCTTTATCCTTTGAGCCATCTAGCATCATGAGTTTAGAGCTGCCTTTATCCTTTGAGCCATCTAGCATCATGAGTTTAGAGCTGCCTTTATCCTTTGAGCCATCTAGCATCATCAGTTTAGAGCTGCCTTTATCCTTTGAGCCATCTAGCATCATAAGTTTAAAGCTGCCTTTATTCTATGAGCCATGTAGCATCAATAGCGGAAAGTTGCCTTTATCCTTTGAATAATCTAGCATCATTAGCGGAGAGTTGCCTTTATCCTTTGAGCCATCAAGCATCATCAGTTTAGAGCTGCCTTTATTTTTTGAGCCAACTTATATCATCTGCGGAGAGTTGCCTTTACCTTTTGAGCCATATAATATCATCAGTTTTGAGCTGCCTTTATTTTTTGAGCCATCTAGCATCATCAGTTTGGAGCTGCCTTTATCCTTTGAGCCATCTAGCATCATCAGCGGAGAGCTGCTTTTATCCTTTGTGCCAACTTATATCATTAGCGGAGAGTTGCCTTTACCTTTTGAGCCATCTAATATCATCAGTTTTGAGCTGCCTTTATTTTTTGAGCCATCTAGCATCATCAGTTTGGAGCTGCCTTTATCCTTTGAGCCATCAAGCATCATCAGTTTAGAGCTGCCTTTATCCTTTGAGCCATCTAGCATCATCAGTTTAGAGCTGCCTTTATCCTTTGAGCCATCTAGCATCATAAGTTTAAAGCTGCCTTTATTCTATGAGCCATGTAGCATCAATAGCGGAAAGTTGCCTTTATCCTTTGAGCCATCTAGCATCATCAGTTTAGAGGTGCCTTTATCCTTTGAGCCATCTAGCATCATCAGTTTAGAGGTGCCTTTATCCTTTGAGCCATCTAGCATCATCAGTTTAGAGCTGCCTTTATCCTTTGAGCCATCTAGCATCATCAGTTTAGAGCTGCCTTTATCCTTTGAGCCATCTAGCATCATAAGTTTAAAGCTGCCTTTATTCTATGAGCCATGTAGCATCAATAGCGGAAAGTTGCCTTTATCCTTTGAGCCATCTAGCATCATCAGTTTAGAGGTGCCTTTATCCTTTGAGCCATCTAGCATCATCAGTTTAGAGCTGCCTTTACCTTTTGAGCCATCTAATATCATCAGTTTTGAGCTGCCTTTATTTTTTGAGCCATCTAGCATCATCAGTTTGGAGCTGCCTTTATCCTTTGAGCCATCAAGCATCATCAGTTTAGAGCTGCCTTTATCCTTTGAGCCATCTAGCATCATCAGTTTAGAGCTGCCTTTATCCTTTGAGCCATCTAGCATCATAAGTTTAAAGCTGCCTTTATTCTATGAGCCATGTAGCATCAATAGCGGAAAGTTGCCTTTATCCTTTGAATAATCTAGCATCATTAGCGGAGAGCTGCCTTTATCCTTTGAGCCATCAAGCATCATCAGTTTAGAGCTGCCTTTATCCTTTGAGCCATCTAGCATCATCAGTTTAGAGCTGCCTTTATCCTTTGAGCCATCTAGCATCATCAGTTTAGAGCTGCCTTTATCCTTTGAGCCATCTAGCATCATCAGTTTAGAGCTGCCTTTATCCTTTGAGCCATCAAGCATCATCAGTTTAGAGCTGCCTTTATTCTATGAGCCATGTAGCATCAATAGCGGAAAGTTGCCTTTATCCTTTGAGCCATCTAGCATCATCAGTTTAGAGGTGCCTTTATCCTTTGAGCCATCAAGCATCATCAGTTTAGAGTTGCCTTTATCCTTTGAGCCATCTAGCATCATCAGTTTAGAGGTGCCTTTATCCTTTGAGCCATCTAGCATCATCAGTTTAGAGCTGCTTTTATTCTTTGAGCCATCTAGCATCATCAGTTTAGAGTTGCCTTTATCCTTTGAGCCATCTAGCATCATCAGTTTAGAGCTGCCTTTATCCTTTGAGCCATCTAGCATCATAAGTTTAAAGCTGCCTTTATTCTATGAGCCATGTAGCATCAATAGCGGAAAGTTGCCTTTATCCTTTGAATAATCTAGCATCATTAGCGGAGAGTTGCCTTTATCCTTTGAGCCATCTAGCATCATAAGTTTAGAGCTGCCTTTATTCTATGAGCCATGTAGCATCAATAGCGGAAAGTTGCCTTTATCCTTTGAATAATCTAGCATCATTAGCGGAGAGTTGCCTTTATCCTTTGAGCCATCTAGCATCATCAGTTTAGAGCTGCCTTTATCCTTTGAGCCATCTAGCATCATCAGTTTAGAGCTGCCTTTATCCTTTGAGCCATCTAGCATCATCAGCGGAGAGCTGCTTTTATCCTTTGTGCCAACTTATATCATTAGCGGAGAGTTGCCTTTACCTTTTGAGCCATATAATATCATCAGTTTTGAGCTGCCTTTATTTTTTGAGCCATCTAGCATCATAAGTTTAAAGCTGCCTTTATCCTTTGAGCCATCTAGCATCATCAGTTTAGAGCTGCCTTTATCCTTTGAGCCATCTAGCATCATAAGTTTAAAGCTGCCTTTATCCTTTGAGCCATCTAGCATCATCAGTTTAGAGCTGCCTTTATCCTTTGAGCCATCAAGCATCATCAGTATAGAGTTGCCTTTATCCTTTGAGCCATCTAGCATCATCAGTTTAGAGCTGCCTTTATCCTTTGAGCCATCTAGCATCATCAGTTTAGAGCTGCCTTTATTCTTTGAGCCATCTAGCATCATCAGTTTAGAGCTGCCTTTATTCTTTGAGCCAACTTATATCATCTGCGGAGAGTTGCCTTTATCCTTTTAGCCATCAAGCATCATCAGTTTAGAGCTGCCTTTATCCTTTGAGCCATCAAGCATCACCAGTTTAGAGTTGCCTTTATCCTTTGAGCCAACTAGCATCATCAGTTTAGAGCTGCCTTTATCCTTTGAGCCATCAAGCATCATCAGTTTAGAGCTGCCTTTATCCTTTGAGCCATCTAGCATCATCAGTTTAGAGCTGCCTTTATCCTTTGAGCCATCTAGCATCATCAGCGGAGAGCTGCTTTTATCCTTTGTGCCAACTTATATCATTAGCGGAGAGTTGCCTTTACCTTTTGAGCCATATAATATCATCAGTTTTGAGCTGCCTTTATTTTTTGAGCCATCTAGCATCATAAGTTTAAAGCTGCCTTTATCCTTTGAGCCA
The DNA here is from genome assembly GCA_029691765.1 of Entomobrya proxima. Classification (NCBI taxonomy): domain Eukaryota; kingdom Metazoa; phylum Arthropoda; class Collembola; order Entomobryomorpha; family Entomobryidae; genus Entomobrya; species Entomobrya proxima. The sequence continues at coordinate 31,504 of JAIQCH010000031.1, forward strand.
TCTAGCATCATCAGTTTAGAGCTGCCTTTATCCTTTGAGCCATCTAGCATCATAAGTTTAAAGCTGCCTTTATCCTTTGAGCCATCTAGCATCATCAGTTTAGAGCTGCCTTTATCCTTTGAGCCATCAAGCATCATCAGTATAGAGTTGCCTTTATCCTTTGAGCCATCTAGCATCATCAGTTTAGAGCTGCCTTTATCCTTTGAGCCATCTAGCATCATCAGTTTAGAGCTGCCTTTATTCTTTGAGCCATCTAGCATCATCAGTTTAGAGCTGCCTTTATTCTTTGAGCCAACTTATATCATCTGCGGAGAGTTGCCTTTATCCTTTTAGCCATCAAGCATCATCAGTTTAGAGCTGCCTTTATCCTTTGAGCCATCAAGCATCACCAGTTTAGAGTTGCCTTTATCCTTTGAGCCAACTAGCATCATCAGTTTAGAGCTGCCTTTATCCTTTGAGCCATCAAGCATCATCAGTTTAGAGCTGCCTTTATCCTTTGAGCCATCTAGCATCATCAGTTTAGAGTTGCTTTTATCCTTTGAGCCATCTAGCATCATCAGTTTAGAGGTGCCTTTATCCTTTGAGCCATCAAGCATCATCAGTTTAGAGTTGCCTTTATCCTTTGAGCCATCTAGCATCATCAGTTTAGAGCTGCCTTTATCCTTAGAGCCATCAAGCATCATCAGTTTAGAGCTGCCTTTATCCTTTGAGCCATCTAGCATCATCAGTTTAGAGCTGCCTTTATCCTTTGATCCATCTAGCATCATCAGTTTAGAGCTGCCTTTATCCTTTGAGCCATCTAATATCATCAGCGGTGAGCTACCTTTATTCTATGAGCCATCTAGCATCAATAGCGGAAAGTTGCCTTTATCCTTTGAATAATCTAGCATCAATAGCGGAAAGTTGCCTTTATCCTTTGAGCCATCTAGCATCATCAGTTTAGAGCTGCCTTTATCCTTTGAGCCATCAAGCATCATCAGTTTAGAGCTGCCTTTATCCTTTGAGCCATCTAGCATCATCAGTTTAGAGTTGCCTTTATCCTTTGAGCCATCTAGCATCATCAGTTTAGAGGTGCCTTTATCCTTTGAGCCATCAAGCATCATCAGTTTAGAGTTGCCTTTATCCTTTGAGCCATCTAGCATCATCAGTTTAGAGCTGCCTTTATCCTTAGAGCCATCAAGCATCATCAGTTTAGAGCTGCCTTTATTCTTTGAGCCAACTTATATCATCTGCGGAGAGTTGCCTTTACCTTTTGAGCCATATAATATCATCAGTTTTGAGCTGCCTTTATTTTTTGAGCCATCTAGCATCATCAGTTTGGAGCTGCCTTTATCCTTTGATCCATCTAGCATCATCAGTTTAGAGCTGCCTTTATCCTTTGAGCCATCTAATATCATCAGCGGTGAGCTACCTTTATTCTATGAGCCATCTAGCATCAATAGCGGAAAGTTGCCTTTATCCTTTGAATAATCTAGCATCAATAGCGGAAAGTTGCCTTTATCCTTTGAATAATCTAGCATCATCAGCGGAGAGTTGCCTTTATCCTTTGAGCCATCTAGCATCATAAGTTTAAAGCTGCCTTTATTCTTTGAGCCTGCTAATATCATCAGCGGTGAGCTACCTTTATTCTATGAGCCATGTAGCATCAATAGCGGAAAGTTGCCTTTATCCTTTGAATAATCTAGCATCATTAGCGGAGAGTTGCCTTTATCCTTTGAGCCATCTAGCATCATGAGTTTAGAGCTGCCTTTATCCTTTGAGCCATCTAGCATCATGAGTTTAGAGCTGCCTTTATCCTTTGAGCCATCTAGCATCATCAGTTTAGAGCTGCCTTTATCCTTTGAGCCATCTAGCATCATAAGTTTAAAGCTGCCTTTATTCTATGAGCCATGTAGCATCAATAGCGGAAAGTTGCCTTTATCCTTTGAATAATCTAGCATCATTAGCGGAGAGTTGCCTTTATCCTTTGAGCCATCAAGCATCATCAGTTTAGAGCTGCCTTTATTCTTTGAGCCAACTTATATCATCTGCGGAGAGTTGCCTTTACCTTTTGAGCCATATAATATCATCAGTTTTGAGCTGCCTTTATTTTTTGAGCCATCTAGCATCATCAGTTTGGAGCTGCCTTTATCCTTTGAGCCATCTAGCATCATCAGCGGAGAGCTGCTTTTATCCTTTGTGCCAACTTATATCATTAGCGGAGAGTTGCCTTTACCTTTTGAGCCATCTAATATCATCAGTTTTGAGCTGCCTTTATTTTTTGAGCCATCTAGCATCATCAGTTTGGAGCTGCCTTTATCCTTTGAGCCATCAAGCATCATCAGTTTAGAGCTGCCTTTATCCTTTGAGCCATCTAGCATCATCAGTTTAGAGCTGCCTTTATCCTTTGAGCCATCTAGCATCATAAGTTTAAAGCTGCCTTTATTCTATGAGCCATGTAGCATCAATAGCGGAAAGTTGCCTTTATCCTTTGAGCCATCTAGCATCATCAGTTTAGAGGTGCCTTTATCCTTTGAGCCATCTAGCATCATCAGTTTAGAGGTGCCTTTATCCTTTGAGCCATCTAGCATCATCAGTTTAGAGCTGCCTTTATCCTTTGAGCCATCTAGCATCATCAGTTTAGAGCTGCCTTTATCCTTTGAGCCATCTAGCATCATAAGTTTAAAGCTGCCTTTATTCTATGAGCCATGTAGCATCAATAGCGGAAAGTTGCCTTTATCCTTTGAGCCATCTAGCATCATCAGTTTAGAGGTGCCTTTATCCTTTGAGCCATCTAGCATCATCAGTTTAGAGCTGCCTTTATCCTTTGAGCCATCAAGCATCATCAGTTTAGAGCTGCCTTTATCCTTTGAGCCATCTAGCATCATCAGTTTAGAGCTGCCTTTATCCTTTGAGCCATCTAGCATCATAAGTTTAAAGCTGCCTTTATTCTATGAGCCATGTAGCATCAATAGCGGAAAGTTGCCTTTATCCTTTGAGCCATCTAGCATCATCAGTTTAGAGGTGCCTTTATCCTTTGAGCCATCTAGCATCATCAGTTTAGAGCTGCCTTTACCTTTTGAGCCATCTAATATCATCAGTTTTGAGCTGCCTTTATTTTTTGAGCCATCTAGCATCATCAGTTTGGAGCTGCCTTTATCCTTTGAGCCATCAAGCATCATCAGTTTAGAGCTGCCTTTATCCTTTGAGCCATCTAGCATCATCAGTTTAGAGCTGCCTTTATCCTTTGAGCCATCTAGCATCATAAGTTTAAAGCTGCCTTTATTCTATGAGCCATGTAGCATCAATAGCGGAAAGTTGCCTTTATCCTTTGAATAATCTAGCATCATTAGCGGAGAGCTGCCTTTATCCTTTGAGCCATCAAGCATCATCAGTTTAGAGCTGCCTTTATCCTTTGAGCCATCTAGCATCATCAGTTTAGAGCTGCCTTTATCCTTTGAGCCATCTAGCATCATCAGTTTAGAGCTGCCTTTATCCTTTGAGCCATCTAGCATCATCAGTTTAGAGCTGCCTTTATCCTTTGAGCCATCAAGCATCATCAGTTTAGAGCTGCCTTTATTCTATGAGCCATGTAGCATCAATAGCGGAAAGTTGCCTTTATCCTTTGAGCCATCTAGCATCATCAGTTTAGAGGTGCCTTTATCCTTTGAGCCATCAAGCATCATCAGTTTAGAGTTGCCTTTATCCTTTGAGCCATCTAGCATCATCAGTTTAGAGGTGCCTTTATCCTTTGAGCCATCTAGCATCATCAGTTTAGAGCTGCTTTTATTCTTTGAGCCATCTAGCATCATCAGTTTAGAGTTGCCTTTATCCTTTGAGCCATCTAGCATCATCAGTTTAGAGCTGCCTTTATCCTTTGAGCCATCTAGCATCATAAGTTTAAAGCTGCCTTTATTCTATGAGCCATGTAGCATCAATAGCGGAAAGTTGCCTTTATCCTTTGAATAATCTAGCATCATTAGCGGAGAGTTGCCTTTATCCTTTGAGCCATCTAGCATCATAAGTTTAGAGCTGCCTTTATTCTATGAGCCATGTAGCATCAATAGCGGAAAGTTGCCTTTATCCTTTGAATAATCTAGCATCATTAGCGGAGAGTTGCCTTTATCCTTTGAGCCATCTAGCATCATCAGTTTAGAGCTGCCTTTATCCTTTGAGCCATCTAGCATCATCAGTTTAGAGCTGCCTTTATCCTTTGAGCCATCTAGCATCATCAGCGGAGAGCTGCTTTTATCCTTTGTGCCAACTTATATCATTAGCGGAGAGTTGCCTTTACCTTTTGAGCCATATAATATCATCAGTTTTGAGCTGCCTTTATTTTTTGAGCCATCTAGCATCATAAGTTTAAAGCTGCCTTTATCCTTTGAGCCATCTAGCATCATCAGTTTAGAGCTGCCTTTATCCTTTGAGCCATCTAGCATCATAAGTTTAAAGCTGCCTTTATCCTTTGAGCCATCTAGCATCATCAGTTTAGAGCTGCCTTTATCCTTTGAGCCATCAAGCATCATCAGTATAGAGTTGCCTTTATCCTTTGAGCCATCTAGCATCATCAGTTTAGAGCTGCCTTTATCCTTTGAGCCATCTAGCATCATCAGTTTAGAGCTGCCTTTATTCTTTGAGCCATCTAGCATCATCAGTTTAGAGCTGCCTTTATTCTTTGAGCCAACTTATATCATCTGCGGAGAGTTGCCTTTATCCTTTTAGCCATCAAGCATCATCAGTTTAGAGCTGCCTTTATCCTTTGAGCCATCAAGCATCACCAGTTTAGAGTTGCCTTTATCCTTTGAGCCAACTAGCATCATCAGTTTAGAGCTGCCTTTATCCTTTGAGCCATCAAGCATCATCAGTTTAGAGCTGCCTTTATCCTTTGAGCCATCTAGCATCATCAGTTTAGAGCTGCCTTTATCCTTTGAGCCATCTAGCATCATCAGCGGAGAGCTGCTTTTATCCTTTGTGCCAACTTATATCATTAGCGGAGAGTTGCCTTTACCTTTTGAGCCATATAATATCATCAGTTTTGAGCTGCCTTTATTTTTTGAGCCATCTAGCATCATAAGTTTAAAGCTGCCTTTATCCTTTGAGCCATCTAGCATCATCAGTTTAGAGCTGCCTTTATCCTTTGAGCCATCTAGCATCATAAGTTTAAAGCTGCCTTTATCCTTTGAGCCATCTAGCATCATCAGTTTAGAGCTGCCTTTATCCTTTGAGCCATCAAGCATCATCAGTATAGAGTTGCCTTTATCCTTTGAGCCATCTAGCATCATCAGTTTAGAGCTGCCTTTATCCTTTGAGCCATCTAGCATCATCAGTTTAGAGCTGCCTTTATTCTTTGAGCCATCTAGCATCATCAGTTTAGAGCTGCCTTTATTCTTTGAGCCAACTTATATCATCTGCGGAGAGTTGCCTTTATCCTTTTAGCCATCAAGCATCATCAGTTTAGAGCTGCCTTTATCCTTTGAGCCATCAAGCATCACCAGTTTAGAGTTGCCTTTATCCTTTGAGCCAACTAGCATCATCAGTTTAGAGCTGCCTTTATCCTTTGAGCCATCAAGCATCATCAGTTTAGAGCTGCCTTTATCCTTTGAGCCATCTAGCATCATCAGTTTAGAGTTGCTTTTATCCTTTGAGCCATCTAGCATCATCAGTTTAGAGGTGCCTTTATCCTTTGAGCCATCAAGCATCATCAGTTTAGAGTTGCCTTTATCTTTTGAGCCATCTAGCATCATCAGTTTAGAGCTGCCTTTATCCTTAGAGCCATCAAGCATCATCAGTTTAGAGCTGCCTTTATCCTTTGAGCCATCTAGCATCATCAGTTTAGAGCTGCCTTTATCCTTTGATCCATCTAGCATCATCAGTTTAGAGCTGCCTTTATCCTTTGAGCCATCTAATATCATCAGCGGTGAGCTACCTTTATTCTATGAGCCATCTAGCATCAATAGCGGAAAGTTGCCTTTATCCTTTGAATAATCTAGCATCAATAGCGGAAAGTTGCCTTTATCCTTTGAGCCATCTAGCATCATCAGTTTAGAGCTGCCTTTATCCTTTGAGCCATCAAGCATCATCAGTTTAGAGCTGCCTTTATCCTTTGAGCCATCTAGCATCATCAGTTTAGAGTTGCCTTTATCCTTTGAGCCATCTAGCATCATCAGTTTAGAGGTGCCTTTATCCTTTGAGCCATCAAGCATCATCAGTTTAGAGTTGCCTTTATCCTTTGAGCCATCTAGCATCATCAGTTTAGAGCTGCCTTTATCCTTAGAGCCATCAAGCATCATCAGTTTAGAGCTGCCTTTATCCTTTGAGCCATCTAGCATCATCAGTTTAGAGCTGCCTTTATCCTTTGATCCATCTAGCATCATCAGTTTAGAGCTGCCTTTATCCTTTGAGCCATCTAATATCATCAGCGGTGAGCTACCTTTATTCTATGAGCCATCTAGCATCAATAGCGGAAAGTTGCCTTTATCCTTTGAATAATCTAGCATCAATAGCGGAAAGTTGCCTTTATCCTTTGAATAATCTAGCATCATCAGCGGAGAGTTGCCTTTATCCTTTGAGCCATCTAGCATCATAAGTTTAAAGCTGCCTTTATTCTTTGAGCCAGCTAATATCATCAGCGGTGAGCTACCTTTATTCTATGAGCCATGTAGCATCAATAGCGGAAAGTTGCCTTTATCCTTTGAATAATCTAGCATCATTAGCGGAGAGTTGCCTTTATCCTTTGAGCCATCTAGCATCATCAGTATAGAGTTGCCTTTATCCTTTGAGCCATCTAGCATCATCAGTTTAGAGCTGCCTTTATCCTTTGAGCCATCTAGCATCATCAGTTTAGAGCTGCCTTTATTCTTTGAGCCATCTAGCATCATCAGTTTAGAGCTGCCTTTATTCTTTGAGCCAACTTATATCATCTGCGGAGAGTTGCCTTTATCCTTTTAGCCATCAAGCATCATCAGTTTAGAGCTGCCTTTATCCTTTGAGCCATCAAGCATCACCAGTTTAGAGTTGCCTTTATCCTTTGAGCCAACTAGCATCATCAGTTTAGAGCTGCCTTTATCCTTTGAGCCATCAAGCATCATCAGTTTAGAGCTGCCTTTATCCTTTGAGCCATCTAGCATCATCAGTTTAGAGCTGCCTTTATCCTTTGAGCCATCTAGCATCATCAGCGGAGAGCTGCTTTTATCCTTTGTGCCAACTTATATCATTAGCGGAGAGTTGCCTTTACCTTTTGAGCCATATAATATCATCAGTTTTGAGCTGCCTTTATTTTTTGAGCCATCTAGCATCATAAGTTTAAAGCTGCCTTTATCCTTTGAGCCATCTAGCATCATCAGTTTAGAGCTGCCTTTATCCTTTGAGCCATCTAGCATCATAAGTTTAAAGCTGCCTTTATCCTTTGAGCCATCTAGCATCATCAGTTTAGAGCTGCCTTTATCCTTTGAGCCATCAAGCATCATCAGTATAGAGTTGCCTTTATCCTTTGAGCCATCTAGCATCATCAGTTTAGAGCTGCCTTTATCCTTTGAGCCATCTAGCATCATCAGTTTAGAGCTGCCTTTATTCTTTGAGCCATCTAGCATCATCAGTTTAGAGCTGCCTTTATTCTTTGAGCCAACTTATATCATCTGCGGAGAGTTGCCTTTATCCTTTTAGCCATCAAGCATCATCAGTTTAGAGCTGCCTTTATCCTTTGAGCCATCAAGCATCACCAGTTTAGAGTTGCCTTTATCCTTTGAGCCAACTAGCATCATCAGTTTAGAGCTGCCTTTATCCTTTGAGCCATCAAGCATCATCAGTTTAGAGCTGCCTTTATCCTTTGAGCCATCTAGCATCATCAGTTTAGAGTTGCTTTTATCCTTTGAGCCATCTAGCATCATCAGTTTAGAGGTGCCTTTATCCTTTGAGCCATCAAGCATCATCAGTTTAGAGTTGCCTTTATCTTTTGAGCCATCTAGCATCATCAGTTTAGAGCTGCCTTTATCCTTAGAGCCATCAAGCATCATCAGTTTAGAGCTGCCTTTATCCTTTGAGCCATCTAGCATCATCAGTTTAGAGCTGCCTTTATCCTTTGATCCATCTAGCATCATCAGTTTAGAGCTGCCTTTATCCTTTGAGCCATCTAATATCATCAGCGGTGAGCTACCTTTATTCTATGAGCCATCTAGCATCAATAGCGGAAAGTTGCCTTTATCCTTTGAATAATCTAGCATCAATAGCGGAAAGTTGCCTTTATCCTTTGAGCCATCTAGCATCATCAGTTTAGAGCTGCCTTTATCCTTTGAGCCATCAAGCATCATCAGTTTAGAGCTGCCTTTATCCTTTGAGCCATCTAGCATCATCAGTTTAGAGTTGCCTTTATCCTTTGAGCCATCTAGCATCATCAGTTTAGAGGTGCCTTTATCCTTTGAGCCATCAAGCATCATCAGTTTAGAGTTGCCTTTATCCTTTGAGCCATCTAGCATCATCAGTTTAGAGCTGCCTTTATCCTTAGAGCCATCAAGCATCATCAGTTTAGAGCTGCCTTTATCCTTTGAGCCATCTAGCATCATCAGTTTAGAGCTGCCTTTATCCTTTGATCCATCTAGCATCATCAGTTTAGAGCTGCCTTTATCCTTTGAGCCATCTAATATCATCAGCGGTGAGCTACCTTTATTCTATGAGCCATCTAGCATCAATAGCGGAAAGTTGCCTTTATCCTTTGAATAATCTAGCATCAATAGCGGAAAGTTGCCTTTATCCTTTGAATAATCTAGCATCATCAGCGGAGAGTTGCCTTTATCCTTTGAGCCATCTAGCATCATAAGTTTAAAGCTGCCTTTATTCTTTGAGCCAGCTAATATCATCAGCGGTGAGCTACCTTTATTCTATGAGCCATGTAGCATCAATAGCGGAAAGTTGCCTTTATCCTTTGAATAATCTAGCATCATTAGCGGAGAGTTGCCTTTATCCTTTGAGCCATCTAGCATCATGAGTTTAGAGCTGCCTTTATCCTTTGAGCCATCTAGCATCATCAGTTTAGAGCTGCCTTTATCCTTTGAGCCATCAAGCATCATCAGTTTAGAGCTGCTTTTATCCTTTGAGCCATCTAGCATCATCAGCGGAGAGCTGCTTTTATCCTTTGTGCCAACTTATATCATTAGCGGAGAGTTGCCTTTACCTTTTGAGCCATATAATATCATCAGTTTTGAGCTGCCTTTATTTTTTGAGCCATCTAGCATCATCAGTTTGGAGCTGCCTTTATCCTTTGAGCCAACTTATATCATCAGCGGAGAGTTGCCTTTATTCTTTGAGCCAACTTATATCATCAGTTTAGAGTTGCCTTTATCCTTTGAGCCATCTAGCATCATAAGTTTAAAGCTGCCTTTACCCTTTAAGCCGTCCAGCATCATCAGCGAAAAGTTGCCTTTACCCTTTGAGCCATCTAGCATCATTAGCGGAGAGTTGCCTTTATCCTTTGGGCTATTGGGCAGCTTTAGTGGAGAGCTGCCTTTATCCTTTGAGCCATCTAGCTTCATCAGTTTAGAGCTGCCTTTATCCTTTGAGCCATCTAAAATCATTAGCGGAGAGTTGCCTTCATCCTTTGAGCCATCTTGCATCAGCAGTTTAGAGCTGCCTTTATCCTTTGAGCCATCTAATATCATCAGCGGAGAGTTGCCTTTATCCTTTGAGCCATCTAGCATCATTAGCGGAGAGTTGCCTTTATCCTGTGAGCCATTTAGCATCATTAGCGGGGAGTCTCCTTTATCCTTTGAGCCATCTAATATCATCAGCGGTGAGCTACCTTTATTCTATGAGCCATCTAGCATCAATAGCGGAAAGTTGCCTTTATTCTTTGAGCCATCAAGCATCATCAGTTTAGAGCTGCCTTTATCCCTTGAGCCATCTAGTATCATCAGCGGAGAGTTGCCTTTATCCTTTGAGCCATCTAGCATCATCAGTTTAGAGCTGCCTTTATTCTTTGGGCAATCTAATATCATTAGCGGAGAGCTGCCTTTATCCTTTGAGCCATCTAGCATCATTTGCGGGGAGTTGCCTCTATCCTTTGAGCCATCTAGCATCATAAGTTTAGAGCTGCCTTTATCCTTTGAGCCATCTAATATCATTAGCGGAGAGTTGCCTTCATCCTTTGAGCCATCTAGCATCATTAGCGACGAGTTGCCTTTATCCTTTGAGCCATCTAATATCATCAGTGTAGAGTTGCTTTCCTCATTTTGAGCTATCGGGCAGCATCAGTGGTGAGTAGCCTTTATCCTTTTTCATATTGGGCAGCATCAGTGGTAAGTAGGCTGCCCTTTTGTATTCCTATTGAATGATTTCCGTCTATTTATACGGTTTTTTTTGGTCAGCGTAGTAACGTCATAAGTTTGTTCTGGTATAATTCAAGAAGGTTTAGTATGTATTTTTTTATACAACAAACATCGGAGGTACTTAAATGTTGATCTTACATATATTGGTATATGTTAAACAAGTTTCTCAACAAGTATGTTAGACAAGTTCTCGTCGTTCTGTAATGGTTCATGCAGGAATGGAGATGGCGGTACCCCTCCCACATTCAATTGTTTTTATCTCCTTAATATGATATGCCACTGCTTTCGGAATCCAGAGCTTTCGCTTTAGCATTGTTTTGCTTGCAACTGATGCAGATCAAATCTTTGTAATGCCAGAAAAATTATTTATTCTACGTCTTAACAATGTCCTTTATTTAACCTAGTATAATTCAAGGAAATGCGTTTATAAATTTGTATTAAACAACTGATGTCGACGGGTCCTGTCTAATACCAGAAACACTATCTTGTAACCTGGTAAACTTTCACTTGTTCGTTTCCTGTTCCAACATGTCAACTACACAATTTGTATCGTCTTTAGTTAACGTGTGACTTGACTGTGTAAGATACTTTTTTGTAAATGAATGAATAAAAAATAAAACAGGCACATGCCTACATGTAGCGAAGTAGCGAAAGCGTGTGTGTGACAAGTCAACATAAACAGACAGAGCAGACAAAAATTTGATTTCCTGCGCTAAACAAATCAGATTGAATGGAACTGTCAAATGCCAACAGAAAAAGCTAACTATTTCAGCGTTAAACAAATCAGATTGAATGGAAAAATCAAATGCCAGGAAAGTTTTTTATTTGTTTTGCGATAAACAAGTCAAATTGAATAGAACAGTCAAATGTCAGGAATTTTTTAAAATTTGTTCTACGTTAAACAAATCAGATTGGATAGAACAGTCTAATGCCAACAGAAAAATTTGACTATTTCCACAATAAACAAATCAGATTGAATGGAAGAGTCAAATGCCAGGAAATTTTTTATTTGTTCTGTCCTAAACAAGTCAAAATAAGTATAACAGTCTAATGCAAATAGAAAAATAGTCTCTCGTTGAACAATTTACGATGAACCTGCCTTCTACCAGCAAAAACGAACGAAAGTTTTTATAAATTTTGACGGTGTCGTATTAGGTTTCTAAAAGTCTTGAGGCAATTCGCATTTCTCGTTTGAAAGGTCGTGTAAAATTCAAGGAGATCTAACCTCATCGTGTTAGCTATCATGCACGCGGTGAGGCAATTTGCATTCTTCCTTTGAGCGATCGGGCAACATCAACAGGGAGTCGACTTTCTCATTTGAGCTATCGGAAACATCATTGGAGAGTTGCATTCCTCCTCTAAGCAGCCAGGCAGCATCAGCGGAGAGCTACCTTTATCCTTTGAGCCATCTAGCAACAACAGCGGAGTGTTGCCTTTATCCTTTGAGCCACCTAGCATCATCAGCGGAGAGTTGCATTTCTCATCTGAGCTGCCAGGCAATATCACCCTGTAGATTTGCCTTCCTCCTTTGAGCTATGGGCACCATCAGCGGATAGTTGCCTTCGTCCTTTGAGGTATCGAGCAACATCGGCGGAGAAACGCCTTTATCATTTGAGCCATCTAGCATCATCAGCGGAGAGTTGCCTTTATCGTTTGTGCTATTGGGCAGCTTTATTGGAGAGCTGCCTTCCTCAAGTTGAGCTATCGGGCAAGATCAGTTGATAGCTGCCTTTATCATTTGATAGTTTTTTGCATTTTGCATTCCATCCATTTACGAAGAATGCACAAACTCTTGTAATTTAATTTGCATGCTTGAGCAATACTGGAGTAAGTCAGATTTTCTGCAAATATAAAAATATTGTTCTTCAATATGCTAAACAACGTCTTTGGTCTAATCTAGTCTAATTTTAAGAAATGATTTTTGTGTGTGTTGAACAACTGATGTCTGTGAATCCTGTGTATGACTAGATATTTTTAGTGTAAATCTTGCATGATACGAATAATTTTTTTTTGTGTTTACTATTACTATTCTAATATATGTATTATCGTACTGGTAAAGAAAAAAGTTTTTTGTATTTTTATTAGACAATTGACGTCGATTAATCCTGTCTAATACCAGATATATAATTTTTTTATTTCTTAGGAGCAACGGATACCAATAAGTCCTCCCTAATGTTAGATACATATTTATATATGAGTACAGATTTAATCAGATTATAAGCTGCTAAACAACGTTGTTGGGCAAATCCAGGTTACTTTCAAGAAATAATTTTTTTGTATTTCAGTTAATCAACTACAGTCGATTAGTCCCCTCTGATACCAGAAATAATATTTTTCAATCTTCTTCACAACAACGTTAATTATTTGGAGTCTAATTCGAAAGAAATATATTTTGGTTTCCTTTAAACAACATCATTGGTCAAATCTAGTGTATTTTTTTAAATCTTTCGTTAAACAAATTCGTTGATATAATATAGCCTAATTCGTGGTCATTCTTTGGTTTTTTTAAAGAACGTTGCAAGTCGGTATAATGACGTCGATACATGTAATACAGTGTTTTGTCAGGAAAATACTATTATAATATTTATTTATTGTTTTTCTGTTAAGCAATTCAATCTGGTGCATTGTCTTTTTAAAATAAAACATTAATACGTTACCATATTAACCTTGGTAACCATCGTTCCGATGCCAACGATGCTAACAATTAAACTCATGTAATCATTTTGCAACGAGACGTAACTAATTCAAATAACGTAAACAATATAAACGTTTAAAAACCTAGACGTTGCGGATGTTGCTAACATTATAATGTAGTCAATTGGAACAAAGAACGCAAACATTACAGTAGGTGAAATAAACATGTCAACAATTCCACTTACCACTAAAAGGTGTGCACAGTACCCAATGCTAAACAAATATTGTATTCGCGGTTTCAAAATGTTGGTGATGGTGGTGTTTCAGTGTACCATATATAACCAATGCAACCACGGTAACTAACCTAATAAACATCCCCATGGTAACCAACGTCGACATGGTAACCAACCTAATCAACGACACTATTGTAAAGAACCTACTCAACGTCACCATTGTAACCAATCTAACAAACCTCACCATGGTAACCAACCTCACCATGGTAACCAACCTCACCATGGTAACCAACCTCACCATGGTAACCAACCTCACCATGGTAACCAACCTAATCAACGTCACTATGGTAACCAACCTAATCAACGTGGTAACTGTTGTAGTGTAGAACGCTTGTACTTTTTCAAAATTATATCTTGTGTATAAAGAAATTGTCTTTGTGAACTGCATGTGAATATTGATACATTCTGTTTTTAAGATTGTTGTAGATTCTATTGAACCTTTGTGTAGCCTCAATATGAATTAAGTTCATTTTACTTGGTATTCTTACTGTATAAAAAAACTGAATTGTACATTGAACCCAAAAGAGAGTTCAATCAGTGAAGTTTTACTATTCTCTGACGTCAATGTAAAATGTTCAAAAAAAGATGTACACTCATTTTAGCTAGAGAACGATTTTACTGCAACTTCTCATCTCCTTGTCTATGCGGCAGCACCCATTTTCTGACTTAATTAATTAATTATAATTAAACTTAAGTAAGTAATTAATTAATCATTGATCATTGAACATCAATCTCTAATCATCAAGTTTTTCATCCGTTCCTGAAAATCATCAAATTGGCCATCTTTAACTTATTGATTACAAACAAGGCTGCATGTTTATTTTAATATCCCAACTATTATCTTCCAACTCCAACAACCTAGTTTATACCGAACACTAACCTATGCAACAATGGTAACCAACGTCAGCATGGTAACCAGCCTAATCAACGTCAACATGGTAACCAAACTAAATCAACGTCACCATGGTAACCAACCTAATCAACGTCACCACGGTATATAATGCAACCATGGTAACTATTGCAACCATGGTAACTATTGCAACCATGGTAACTATTGCAACCATGGTAACTATTGCAACCATGGTAACTATTGCAACCATGGTAACTATTGCAACCATGGTAACTATTGCAACCATGGTAACTATTGCAACCATGGTAACTATTGCAACCATGGTAACTATTGCAACCATGGTAACTATTGCAACCATGGTAACTATTGCAACCATGGTAACTATTGCAACCATGGTAACTATTGCAACCATGGTAACTATTGCAACCATGGTAACTATTGCAACCATGGTAACTATTGCAACCATGGTAACTATTGCAACCATGGTAACTATTGCAACCATGGTAACTATTGCAACCATGGTAACTATTGCAACCATGGTAACTATTGCAACCATGGTAACTATTGCAACCATGGTAACTATTGCAACCATGGTAACTATTGCAACCATGGTAACTATTGCAACCATGGTAACGAATGCAACCATTATAACTAATGCAACAATGGTAACTAGTGCAACTATGGTAATTACTATAAACTGTAAACCATGCACTGTATTTGTACCAGACAAGTAACACAATTGTAATTGGTAGGTGATATCAGATAATATTGTATCAGAAAATGTCACATGTACAATATGCAATTAATGCCAAATAATATAAACTTTGGATACATTATGTATGTTTTCAAAGCGTAGTTTGACGTTCTTCAAATTCTACACGAAGCTGGCTGTGTTATGTTTTTATGATATGTTATGAGACATATTTGTGACAAGGTTTGTTAAACTGGATGAATCTGGGTAAATAATATCGCACAGACCAACGGACGACTTTGCATACTTATTTACTAACTGGTTTAAAATTAGGTATTAATAGTAATGTATCAGGTATTACACTGAATTACGTGACATGCACTTCTTGTTATTCAATTCAATATGATCCATGACTAAGTATATCACAGAAATAAAAAACGTCATCTTCATCATACCAGACTGCATAAACTCGAAGAAAATTTGAAGCCGTCTAAAGTCATTTTAATGATTAAGAACTGTTTTCTAAAGATTCCAAAAAATATTTTCCTCATATTGTGTGGGAATGAAACAATTGTAGTTGTCCTTTTTTGAATGGTTGTTAACAAGAAAATTTTAAAAATATTTCTTTGATTACTGTGGTTATATTAATGACACTCTTTACAAAAAGGTTGGAAAAAAAGTTTTCTTTGATTAGACTGGATTTAACCAATGATGCTGTTTAACAGAAAATTTGGAAAAAAAGTTTTCTGTGATTAGACTGGATTTAAACAATGATGCTGTTTAACAGAAAATTTGAAAAAAAAAGTTTTCTTTGCTTAGACTGGATTTAACCAATGATGCAGTTTAACAGGAAATTTTGGAAAAAAAGTTTTCTTTGCTTAGACTGGATTTAACCAATGATGAAATATAACAGAAAATTTGGAGAAAAAAAAGTTTTCTTCGCTTAGACTGGATTTAACCAATGAAGCAGTTTAACAGACAATTTTAAAAACAACATATTTTTTATTAGACTTGATTTAAGCAGTGATGTTTTTTACCACAAAATTTGGAAGAAAATAATTCTTTGATTAGACAGTATTTTACTAATGACGCACAGGATTTAGCACAAATTAAAAAACACTCTGCTATTAGACATGATTTAACCTGCGAAGTTGCTTTACAAATAAGCAAAAAGTATATTTTTGATCTTCACTGATCTTGTCTAAATATATTTTAACAATAGAGTAGATTATACCCACGATATTGTTTAAAGGAAAATAAGAGTATGTATTTCCTGTTCTCTTAGACTTAGACTATTAATTGACATCAGTTACTTAAAGAACAAAAAAATCGGCATTGCGCTAAGTATATCAACAATAGTATTAAGCAGAAATGAAACTACATACAATAAGACAATCGACTGGATCAAAAACACATGTTTTGAAAACATTGTTTCAGTCAATAAACAAGATTTGATTAACAACGTTTTAAAGCAGTAAAAAATATATATTAAACTAAAATTAAGCTAGATTTGACGACGCACGCTGTTTTACAGGCATAAGGCATTTCTGTTGTTTGACATTAATAGAAAATTGAGTTAATTTGGCAGAAAAATGTCTATCTCCGTTGTTTTTTGGGCGAATACAAAATATTTAATCCATTAAACATGTTCTGAACAACAACATAAAAATGTATATCAAATAAAAATATAAAAATTAGATCAACGACCAAGAATAGTGTCAAATTAGTTCATAATATTGTTTGTAGTTGCTGACTAGTGCACTTTGGAAGTTTTTACACATTTTTAGGTAGCGAAAGCTACTTAATAATCTGAGCCCGTGCTACGTATTAAGTAGCGAAAGCTACTTATTAATCTGACCCCGTGTCGTCCGTCTGTCCGTCCGCCTGTCTGTCTGTCCGTCTTGTCGTCAACGTCGTCCGCACGATATCTCTTTATCGCTTTAATAGATTTTTATGAAACTTGGCACTTGGCTTAGAAAGGTGCCTTATGGTATGGGCTAGCTTCCTGCAAAATTTCAGGTCAAAAGGTCAACTGTCTCAAAAGTTATAACAACTTTTGGTCTTTTTTTGCTGGTAGAAGGCTGGTTGACTCATTGTAAATTGTTGAACGAGAGACAATTTTTCTGTTGGCATTAGACTGTTCTATTCAATCTGAATGGTTTAACGCAGAAAAAAATAAAAAATCTGGCATTTGATTGTTCAATTCAATCTGAATGGTTTAACGCAGAAATAGTCAAATTTTTCTGTTGGCATTAGACTGTTCTATTCAATCTGAATGGTTTAACGCAGAAAAAATCTTTAAAAAATCTGGCATTTGATTGTTCAATTTAATCTGAATGGTTTACCGCAGAAATAGTCAAATTTTTCTGTTGGCATTAGACTGTTCTATCAAATCTGACTTGACACAGAACAAAAAAAATCCTGGCATTTAACTGTTCTATTCAATTCGACTGTTCTGTTCAATTTGACTTGTTTAACGCAGAACAAAAAAAAATTCCTGGCATTTGACTGTTCTGTTCAATTTGACTTGTTTAACGCAGAACAAAAAAAATCCTGGCATTTGACTGTTCTGTTCAGTTTGACTTATTTAACGCAGAACAAAAAAAAATCCTAACATTTGACTGCTCCGTTCAATCTGATTTGTTTAACGGGTAAATAGTAAAATTTTTCTGTTGGCATTTGACAGTTCCATTCAATCTGATTTGTTTAGAGCAGGATTAATCAAATTTTTGTCTGCTGAGTTGTTCATGTTGATTTGTCACATAAGCTTTCGCTACTTCGCTACATGTAGGCATGTGCCTGCTTTATTACAAGTCTGTCCGTCTTGTCGTCAACGTCGTCTGCACGACATCTCTTTGCCGCTTTAATCGAATTTTACAAAACCTTGCAAAAAGGTGCCTCACAAAACGTGCTACCGCCCAGCAAAATTTCAGGTCAAAAGGTCATTTGTTAGTTATGTGGGCATTACACAGGTTCGCTCAATCTAATTTGTTTAAAGAAGAAACCTGTTATTTTTTCGTTGGCATCAGACAGATTCGGTTAATCCAAATTGTTTAACGCGAAATTTAATAAATTTTTGCTGGCATTTGTCTGGTATACGTGTACTAAATTGTTAAAAGCGTAACTAATCAAATTTGTTTGTTGGCATTTAACAGGTTCACTCAATCAAAATTGTTGTTCATCAATGACAGGGACTCATTTTTCTGGACATCAGACAGTGTAAGTTAATCTAAGTTTTATAACGCAGAACTAAATATTTTTTTGCTGGCATTTGACTGGTCTACCTATACCAATTTGTTGAAAGCAGAACTAATCAAATTTTTCTGTTGCTATTAGACTTGTTCAACCAATTTATTTTAATTAACGGAAGATAAACAAAGTTTTTGCTGGCATTTGACTAATTTACTTATTCTAAATTGTTCAACGCATAACTAATCAGTTTGCGTTCTATTTGCTGAGGTGTCCATCTCGATTTGCTTGCACATAAACTTTCGCTACTTCGCTACATGTAGGCATGTGCCTGCTTTATTGTAACCGCACACCAAGTGCATTGTCAAAAACTCCCCTCATGTAGCGTGCACGGGATTTCACGTCATACAGTAATGAATGGTCTACCGAACTAAAACGTGTGTGGGATACACTTGACTTTAAAAAACTACGTTTGCGAACTCAGTTTGTTTTTGCAAAATACGCTAGCCATATCTTATACATGTTAAGAAAGAATGGAGACCTGAATTAGTGACGTTATTCATGTTTTTCATTACATTGCCGGGAAACATGAACAAGCCTATCAGTTGATTGGTTGACGTGAACTGCCGACAATACAGTTACAACTTATGTATTCCCAGAAAATTAAAGTCTCCAAGCATTGTTATTAGAGTTTCTTTCTAATTATCAAAGGCCGGTCACCAACTGGGACTGGAATTTTAAAACAACTTCACACTTTGATCTTAGTGTTAGATATTTGAGGTGTTGTGCAAAATTAATTTGTGTAACACGTCACTAACAAAAATGACTCTCTTAGTGCTTGAGTAGTTCTGACATATCAAGTTAAATGTTAGCATATATAGTGTGTGTGAAAAGTTTTAAACATTCAGCTGGGTATTTGTTTATAACGTATATAACCAAATAATAGTTTTAGCAATTGATCACTTCGGTTGAATTAGTTTTGGCATTTAATAAGTTCAGTGCTACTGTTTTGTTTGATACATTTGTAACAAAATATTAGATCCAGGCGTTTGAAGTGTATAGTCTGGCTGAACTGTTTAAATTTACTGACATAAATATAATATACAGTATGAGATAATTTCAAGAAATTATCAACTTTTTTGCATTTGATTTGTTTAGTTTGTCGGAAATGTTTAAAGTTATTCAACGAAACTTTTTACTTTTTTGTGTTGGACTCGTGCAATCTGTCTTCATTTTTTACCATTTTTTCAGCAAAATTTTAACATTTTAGCACTCGACTAGTATAGTCCAACTGATTTGCTTAAAACTATTTCAACACAATTTTAACTATCCTTACGTTTGACTAGTTTAGTCCAACTATTTTGTTTAAAACTATATTAACAAAACTTTCACTTTTTTCCCTTTGACTAGTTTAGTCCAACTGATTTGTTTAAAACTTTCAACAAAACCTTATTTTATTTTTTGCATTTAACTTGTTTACTCAGACTTAATTGTTAACACTATTTTTACAAAAAAATCTTTGGCATCTGGTTTGTTTGGCAGTAAAGCGAAAGCCAAGGATCAGGTATTACTATAAGGAAATGCAGCTGAAAGCGAGACAGCGTTAAAGCAGTACTAAAATCGTAAAATAACAAGCCTTGGAACAAGGTAGCTAGAAAATAGTCTGGTTACTTACCAGCTGGTTTATCTGTGTCATTTTGGTGAAATTGAAACTTGGGAAATGTTTAGCATTGATATTCGGCAAAAGAGTAAATTTTTGATCAATTTTCTGGCTTGTATTTTAGGCTGTCTAGAAGTTAATTCACGTCACGGAAGTTACTTATAACTTGTTCACCCCTGCTTGATTTTATTACATTTCTGGACCTTTGGTAAGATTACTGTGTAACAAAACATTTTTTGCTTTGGTTTTGGAGGGTTTACTAAATTTAATAAACTTTTATAGTTTTTAGTTGACAGTAACAATGGAACGAAATGGGAAAGCTCATCAGTTGGATTTAAAGGATTTTTTGGCCAAAAAAAAATCTGAAAAGGTTAGACCTGACCCAAGGGCATCCCGTGAATCTATGCTCGAGTACATCTGTGAACTTATTCTGAAGTACGAGGAAACCCTTCCCGAAAATGGCAACATTGACGCTACGCATTATCACCTTCTTAAAGCATTTGAACAAAAAACGGACCCTGTTCAATTAATTGGTTGGAACTTGAAGGATTTCCGCTTGATTTACACGAAAATTTTCAGTGTTGTAAAGCGTAATTCCAGCCAAGTGATTGAGCGAAGAAACTGCATTATGTACCTTGTCAAGCATTCAGATATTCTGAAGGAAGTCAAGAAACCTGAGGTAAATTACGTTTAACCATTATTAAGTAGCGAAAGCGAAAGTAGACAAAGGTGTTCTATAGTATGGCTAGCATCATGCAGAATTTCAGAGCGAAAAGTCAACTGTGTCAAAAGAATAAAAAACTGTTGTCGTTGTAGAAGACTGGTTCAGTCAATGCCAATTGTTGAACGCAGCACAAATCAATTTTTCTGTTGACATCACACAGGTTCAGTTTATCTAAGTTGTTAAACATTGAACTCTGTACTTTGTTTTGCTGGCATTTGTCTCATCTACGTGTACAAATTTGTTAACCGTATAACTAATCATGTCTTGGTTGGCATTAGGCAGGTTCACTCAATCTAATTTGCTGAACGCAGGATTTATTAATTTTCTGGTGACATCAGACAGAAGTTAATTCAATTTTTTTAGCGCAGGACTAAATAATTTCTTCCTGGCATTTGACTGCTCTTGTTATACTAATTTTTTAAACGTAGAACTAGTCAAACGTTTCTGTTGGCATTAGACTGGTTCAATCAATCTAGTATAATTAACGCAGGATAAATCATTTTTTTGCTGGCATTTGACTTGTGTACTAATGTTAATTTATTAAACGCTTCATTAACCAATTTGCGTTTTATTTGCATGTCGATTTGTCACATAAGCTTTCGATACTTCGCTCAAGTAGGCATGTGCTTTTTTAATGAAAATAAGCCCCTAATACCTGATGGACATATAATTATTCAACACATTGATTTACAATATTAACTATTTTACAATATAAAATTTCAGTTTACAAAATTTTGGTGTGTTGAAGCTCCTTCATCTTCTGAACAGGCAGTTGGTAAAATTGCAAATGAAAATCCTGGATCATCAGTAAGCAAAATTGAAAACAAAGTTTTTCCATACACTATTTAATTTGTATATAAAATAAGTTACACAATTTCAAATTATTTTGACCAGAATGCTGGTTTTGATGCAAAATCTTCGACACCGGATGTTCATTGTGGGAGGAATGTCATATTTGTAAAGTCAAATCAACTTGGTACGGTTGCAGATGTCGAGGGCAGTGAAGGCTCTAAGGTTGAATGCGTACGTTTGTCATTGCATGACTGCTTGGTTTGATTGTGTTCTAAGATTTGCTTTAATTTATGTAGAATCCAGACGATTTGCTTGCTGGTACATCCAGTGAAATGTTAGAAAACCCGCTCTTCACTGGATCTGCGGAAACTGATGCCGTATTGAAGAAGGAGCCTAGTTCAGATGATTCAATGGATTCAATTGAACATAATGAGGTAGTGATATTTACGTTTAAAAAAACCAACATTTACGTCCTCCCTGCTTAGATGAATTAATTTCTCACACATCCTTCATCGATTTAGAAGAAGTTGCTGTCTGGACAGACTTTTTATGTACATGGAACTGATACAAAAAACCTTGAAGGAGTAATCCAGGTTAACCTAAAGCACCTGTCAAAATAGATTAGTGAATTATAATCTTAGTCATGCTTACTGACGAAAATTATAAAATTCTCATTATAGGAACATGGCGGTGTCGTTAGTTCGGAAATATCGGAGGATGTACATGTTATTTGCACAAACTATTTGCATGGTAAATATACGCAGAGCCTTGCGGATTTACTAAAAACTTTCAAGAACCAAACAGAGGTAAAGGTTTACATGGGCGAGCTGATTTACAATTCGATAGAGAATGGAATATTTGATTTTCTGGAAGCGTATTCATTGGACGCACCCGCAGGTAAAAAATATGTTTACAGAAACTTTGTCTGCAAGGTACTAATTAGCTAATATAAAAATATTTCTTAGAAACAGCAACGCAAAAGGGGACCGAAATTGATGAACCAACGACACAAGAAAATGCGCACAAGAAACGAAAACTTGGTAGTTGTAAAACTAGTTGCCAAAGCCCTTTACATAAAATGTTGTTGATTGAGAATGCATAAACTTATTGTTTCTTGTTGCTTTGTATCTAGCCGACGACACTAAGGAAGTCCATGATGCTACTGAACCAGGTATTGGAAATAGTTACGGGCTGAATAGTCTTAAAAGGAATTAAAGATAATAAAAGTAATAGAAGTAAATGTAATTAATGTTATTTATGCAATTTGAAGGAAATCCGAACTGTCAGTCCATGATTGGAAAACTGTATCCATTTAAACCTTCCCAGCCAAAAGTGACCGCTTCTACTTCTGTGGAAATAGATTACATGGATTTTATTCTAGGTACAACGTTGTTTCAAAATGATATCCTATTTGACAACTCAACATCATTGACGATTACAAAGTACAGTTTATGGTTTGTCATACACGCAGGAATTTTAATTATATCATTTGCATTTTAATCTTTTATTGCAGACTCTGATGATGAGACCGAGAAAGAAGATGAGACCCGTGGAGGTGCTGTGAATCAACCAAGCATTAAGGATGAAGGTATATATAAGAATAAATCCTTTACAGTGGTAATATTTTCTAACCAGGTTCACTAAAATTTTCTTGATTTTGTAGTCCCAAATGAACAAGGAAAAACCCAACATGATTCAGCTGCCGAGTTTGTCCTGAACGTCTACTCACAATTGATCACATCGGGCGCCCCTAAATATTACGGACTTATTAGTAGGATATCAAAAGAGATACACAAAAAATGGTGCTCCACAGCTTGTATAGAAACCACAACTAAAAATGGTGAACACAACGGTGCGGAGCAAGAGCTTTTTAAGACGGAGCCTGAGGATGAAAACGCTAATGGACCGGGACGTACTGGAGAGACAACAGGCAAAAAAGGAGTTGTAAGTGTAATCAACTTTTTCTTTAGAAAATTCTTGGACACCTTTTAGTTCTCATCGATCTTTCAAAAATGTTTTTTCATGGTTTTAGCTTGTACCTCAAACTATAAGAAACCACATTCATGCATTTGTTGCACAAATGATTGGAGGTGAGAAGGATGAGCAAGATGAAATGAAAAAGAAACTTAGAGAAGAAAGGAAGCTGGCTGTTCTCAAACGTGGTGTACCGATAGAGCAGCTTGAGGCAGTATTGGAATACTTAAACGCAAATAAGAGCAATACTACGAAGAGTAAAGCCAGAGTTTAGTTGTTGTTAAGTTAAACTTCTAAATGATAGTACTTTTGTATTATATTTAATTGATTATGCTGATCACCTTAATGTCCGCAACTTAAAGGTCCAAATTTTGGTGAAATGAAAAATCAAGTTGAGTCACGTTTTTAACCTTTAGTTACGTAGTTAACCTTGGTAACTGTGCTCCGTAGAAAATCAAATTATATTCAATGTTTCGTCACGAATTTCCAAGTAAACCTATGTAATATATAGTTAATTGTATGGTTGAATGTATGTTATTATATACATCTTTAGCTTTGGAATAAATTATTTACTAAACTCATATAGACTGAAATATAAGTCTCAAAAAACGTTTTCAAGAAAACCGAGTTGTTCAACACACATGTAACAAATACTTAGATATTTGCATCTACGTGTTTACTCAATCGTATGGAGTCGTTTACCGTGATTCACCATCAAAATTTCACATCCTGGCATTCGACTTGTTCGGTGTGTCTAGAATGTATAATACAAATCTTAGAAATATTTTGGCAACTGGCACTGAACCTTAGTCGTTTATCCGTCCATTATTTTAACGTAGCGCGTATGTTATTTACTTATGGTTTTGACATGTTATACAAAGATGCAGATTTATTTTGCAAAAGGCTATCCAGAGAATAACGTTTAGGCCTTTTCAGCTCATTTGTTTTCTATGTGGCTTAACAACAAGCTAACACAGATTTACCTTATTAAATTTTTCATGTTCAGCAAGAATGATATGTTCTTTCTAAGAGGATCCCTTTGTTTCTACCGATTCCAAAAAATATTCAAATACAAATTGGCCTCAAAAAATTCCCAGGTATACTCAGGCTAGGTCGTATAACATGATTTAAACAAAAAATATGTTAGCATTTGCTTGGTTTATTATCTGCTTTACGGATCGTGCATAAAATCTTGACTTCTCCATTCCACGTTCTTTGACGAATCGTGCAATACACCGCACAGATCAGCATTCATCATATTGTGTACCGTGCCGTGTTTTTTGTAGTTTGCATTCAACATAACTAGGAGTTGTGCAAATTTTGTAGGAAAATGCAATTCTGTTTTATGTGCTAATGCCATGTGGGTTACGCTTATGCGAACAATAATGCATGGTGCAAAGCTCAAACGGGTTTTAAACTGATCAAGAAGCAACACCATTAAATCGTGGAAAACTGGAACAACTTTTGCTTTTCCGGTTATGAGTAATAGTGTATAAACTCTTGACTTCTGTATTCCCTGTATTGACTGTGTCTTAATCCAGCAATTCAAATGATTGTCTTTAAGTTTGATCAAACAAGGTGTTTTGTTTAACAGAAAAGAAAATAAGTAATTTTTTATCATTACGGTGCTTGAAACAAGGTGAAAGGAAAACTATATGCTTGCGTCGGGATCAGAATTGTCTTTGTTGGACAGAAAAACAAGAAATTGATATTCGGCACTCGACAGGTATAACCAATATGTTTTGTTTAACATAGTAAATATTTTCAAAAACTTTCTTGCATTAGACAGTTTTACGCTAGTCGTCTTGTTGTACGAACACATTTTAAAGAAACAAAAGATCCGGTTTTGTCAATTACGTAAAAAAACAAACGGGAAAACGGGAATCGTTTTTTTAATGAATTAGTTTTATGACAGCATGCTTTGCCAATTTAAGGGCTTTGTATAATAAGGAAATAATAAATTTAGCATTCGTCATCTGCATAGATTAACCAATGCGTTTTGTTAAATAATGAAGTAACAGAAGTTAAAAAAACACTAGTGCTATAAATGTGAAATGTTTTACAAACAAATTGCAAAGATTTAAGGTCATATCAGACACGTAGGCATTTTGTTTGACAAGTACACAAATAATTGAACTTTGGCACAAAACGGATACGTTAGAACGTATCAAACAAGCCATTTTGTTTTTTAAAAATATATAAATAGTAAACGTTGACATAAGTTTTACACAGGTTTTAACAAAGCGTTTTGTTGAAACGACTAACAAATCATTCGAAAATATACTGTTTGAATAATTGCATACTGGTTAACAAAATATCAAGCAGCAGAAAAATAAAACATTTTGTGGAAAGCTGACGAAATATTGCTTGGTGATCTTTCAATTGGGTATAAAACCGTTCCATTTGCAAGAAACTAAATCAAATTTTAGCTTGGAATTTTATCATCTCAGGTATTTTGAATTGATTTGTAAGCAAGCAACAAAAATTTCATTTCAAAGTTTCATCAAAATTAGTATTGGAATCGATTATTAAATTACTCGATATTAGTTAGATAGAGCAAATAAATACATCGATAATATGTGGAATACTGAGATACTGAGACATTTGAGTTGTGTATTTCGGATAAGTTTTTAAAAAAGATTTCTAGAACATTATATATCAAAGCATTTAACTTGTTCAGTAAGTCTTATTTCTTAAAACGAATTTAAGAAAAAATTGTGTCAAAACATTTGACTTGTTTAGTCAGACTGAACTGTTTCACAAGACTTTTACTTCCATGAGACAAAGTTCTAATTTGAAACATTTGACTTGTGTATTCAAGGTGAGTTAAAAGGTACCTTAGAACATTAAAACTATAGGCATTGGCTTTATTAAGGCTAAGTTGTTTAACTGTTTATGCGAAAAAGCATTAGCATTTGACTAATAAAGATACAGTAATTTGCTTAAGTGGAATGGCCATAACATTACCTTTTGGAATTAGACTTGGTTAGATCGGTTGAGTTGTTTCAAAGAATGTTAACAAAACGTTTACCCTAGGTACTTGATTTGTTTAGTTGGACAAGTTGGCTTACGTGATTTAAGGTGTTAGCTTTTGATTTTTGTGTTTGTCCTGAGCTGTTAAAAGGACTGAAAAAAAATTTGAGCATTTGACCGGTTCAGTCGATCTAGTTTTGGCATTTGACAAGTTACGTGCGACTGTTTTGTTTGAAACATTTTAAACAAAAGTTTAGATCCAAGCGTTTGAAGTGTTTAATCTCGCTGAACCGTTTAAATTTACTGACAGAAATATAAAATACAAAATAAGATTATTTCAACAAATTGTTAACTTTTTTGCAGTTGATGTGTTTAGTTTGACTGTATTGTTTACCATTTGCTTAGCAAAATTTTTAGAATTGACTAGTATAGTTCAACTGATTTGTTTAAAACTATTTCAACAAAATTTTAACTTTTTAGCATTTGACTAGTATAGTCCAACTTATTTGTTTTAAACCATTTCAACAAAATATTAACTTTTTAACGTTTGACTGGTTCAGTCCAACTGATTTGTTTAATGTTATTTCCACAATATTTTATTTGTTGCATTTACCTTATTTACTAAGATTTAATTGTAAAAACTATTTTTACAAAAAAATATTTTGGCATCTAGTTTGTTTAGTCGTACTTAAATTAAGGTTCAAACAAGTAAAGCGAAAGAAAAGAATAAGGTATTGCTATAAGAAAAGCTGCTGAAAGCGGGCCCGCGCCGAAGCAATACTTAAATCGTGAAAGAGGTTTGCAAGACACCAGCCTAGGAACAAGGTAACTAGAAAATAGCCTGGTTATTTATCCGCTGATTTATTTGTGCCATTTCGGTGATATTGAAACCTGGAAAACGTTTAGCATAGATTGTCGGCAACAGAGCAAATTTTTGATAAATTTTTTGTCTTGTATTTTAGGCTATCTAGTAGCTACATCACGTCACGGAAGTTACTTATAACTTGCTCACCCCTGCTTAATTTGATTACATTTCTGGGCCATTGGTAAGATTACTTTGTAACGAAGCGAAACATTTCTTGCCTTGGTATTAGAGGGTTAATTTAATTTATTAAATTTTTATACATTTTAGTTTACAGTAAGAATGGAGCGAACTAAGAATACCAAACTGCTATTTCTTGACGATTTTTTTGGTAAACAAAAATCTGAAAATGTTAGACCTGACTCAAATGCGTCTCGTGAATCCATGTACGAGTACATGTGTGAACTTATTCTGAAGTACGAGGAAACCCTTCCCAAAAACGGCAACATTGACGCTACGCATTATCACTTTCTTCAAGCATTTGAACAAAAAACGGACCCTGTTCAATTAATTGATTGGAACTTGGAGGATTTCCGCTTGATTTGCACAAAAATTTTCAGTGTTGTAAAGCGTAATTCCAGTCACGCCACTGAGCGCAGAAACTGCATTATGTACCTAGTCAAGCATTCAGATATTCTAAAGGAAGACAGGAAACCTGAGGTAGGTTACGTTTAACCATTATTATATAGCAAAAGCGAAAGTAGATTCCGTGTCGTCCGTCCGTTAGTCCGTTTTGTTGACAACGTGGTACGCAGAAATCTCATGGTGTAGGCTAGCTTTCTGTAATGTTGCAGGTCAAAAGTTCAACTGTGTCAAAAGTTAAAAGAACTCTTGCCGTTTTTGTTGTTAGAAGACTGGTACTGGTACAGTCAATGCCAATTGTTGAACTCAGCACAAATCAATTTTTGTGTTGGCATTATACGGGTTCACTCAATCTAATTTGTTTAAAGTATAACTTCTTATTTTTTTTCCGTTGGCATCAGAGAGGATCATTTAATATAAGTTGTTAAACGTTGTATTTCATATTAGTTTTTGCTGGCATTTGTCTGAACTAATTATACTAATTTGTTAAAAGCTGAACTAATCATTTCTTGTTGGCATTAGACGGGTTGTTTTGTTTTACTTTGTTGAACGCAAGACGTATACATTTTTCTGGTGACATCAGACAGAAGTTAATTCAACTTTTTTAACGCAGGACTAAATAATTTCTTGCTGGCTTTTGACTGCTGTAGTTATACTAATTTTTTAAAAGCAAAACCAGTCAAACTTTTCTGTTGGCATTAGACTGGTTCGACCAATCTGGTATAATTAACATAGGATAAGTCAATTTATTGCTAACATTTGACTTGTGTACTTAAGTTAATTTGTGAAACGCTTAACTAATTAATTTGCGTTTTATTTGCTTGTCGATTTGTCACATTAGCTTTCGCTACTTTGCTACATGTAGGCATGTGCCTATATAGATTATAAGCACCTGATGGAGTTATAATGAATTATAATATTGATTGTAATGATGTTTCTTACAATGTAAAATTTTAGCTGAAGAAAGTCAAGTACGTTCGAGTTCCTTCATCTTCTAAAGAGGTAGTTGGTCAAACTGCAAATGAAATTCCTGTGTCATTAGTAAGCATTATAGAATTTATAAACTTGTTTATATACTATTTAATTTGTGTATAAAAAAAGTTACAGAATTGCAATTTTTTTTACCAGAATGCTGGTTTTGATGCTAAATCGTCGACACCGGATGCCCATTGGGGGGAGAAAGTCTTCTTTTTATTGTCAAATCAATCTGGTACGGCTGCAGAGGTTGTGGACAATGAGGGCTATAATGCTGAATGCGTAAGTTTTCCGTTCCATGACTACTTGGTTTGATCGATGCGTTCTAAGATTTGCTTTAATTTATAGAATCCAGACGTTCTGCCTGCTGGTACATTATGTGAAATGTTGGAAAACCCGCTTTTCACTGGATCTGCGGAAACTGATGTCGTATTGAAGAAGGAGCCTAGTTCAGATGATTCAATTGATTCAAGTGATTATAGTAAGGTAGTGATGTTAATAGAAATTAAAATTTACGTTTTAAAAACAGTCCTTCCTTAATAGATGAATTAATTTCTCACACATCCTTCATCGATTTAGAAGACATTGCTGTCTGGACAGACTTTCTTTGTGCTTGGAAGTGGTACAAAAAACCTGAAAAGATTAATCCAGGTTAACATAAAGCACCTGTCAAAATGGTTTACTAAATGATAATCCTAATATGCACACTGAGGTGAAATATATTGTCATTCTAGGAACATGGCGGTGTCGTTAATTCGGAAATATCGGAGGATGTACATGTTATTTGCATAAATTATTTGCATGGTAAATATTCAGAAAGCCTTGTTTACACAAACTTTGTCTGCAAGATACTAATTAGCTGCTTGAAAAACATTTTTTAGAAATAACAACGCCAAACGAAACCAAAATTGATGAACCAACGACGCAGGAAAATGCGCACAAGAAGCGAAAACTTGGTAATTGCAAAAGTAGTTGCCATAGCCTTCTACATATTATGTTGTTGAGAATGCATAAACTTGCTGTGTCTTGTTGCTTTGTATCTAGCTGACGATAGTATAGATGTCCAGGATGCTATTAAACCAGGTATTGGAAATATTGGAACGAGTAAAAGTAGTTTAAAAATGGAGTTTAAGATGGTAATTAATGTTATTTATGCAATTTGAAGGAAATCCGCAATGTCAGTCCATGGTTGGAAAACTGTATCCATTTAAGCCTTCCCAGCCCAAAGTGACGGCTTCTAGTTCTGTGGAAATAGATTACATGGATTTTATTTTAGGTACAATGTTTTTTCAAAAGGTTATCCTATTTGTCAACTCAACATCATTGACGATTACAAAGCGCATATTATGGTTTGTGATTTTGGAAAATTCTTAAGTATATCATTTGCAATTTAAACTTGTTTGCAGAGTCTGATGAGGAGACCGACAAAGAAGTTGAGGGCCGTGGAGGTGCTGTCGATCAAGCAAACATTAAGGATGAAGGTAAGAGTAAGAATCAAACCTTTAAAGTGGTAATATTTTTTTGCTGGTTGTACAAAATATATTTTTTGTTGTAGTTCCAAATGAACAAGGAAAAACCCAACATGATTCAGCTGCCGAGTTTGTACTGAACGTCTACTCACAATTGATCACATCGGGTGCGCCGAAATATCACGGGCTTTTTAGAAACATATCAAAAGAGATACACAAAAAATGGTACCCCACAGCTTATATAGAAACAACAACTGAAAATGGTGAACACAACGGTGCGGGGCAAGAACTTTTTAATGATGAAGACGGTAATGGACAGGGAAGGAGCGAAAATACAAAAGGCAAAAAAGGAGTTGTAAGTGTAATACACTTTTTCTTAAAAATTGTATGGACACATTTTAGTTCTCTTTGATCTTACAAAATTATTTTTTCATGGTTTAAGCTTGTACCTGACACCATAAGAAACCACATTGGTGCATTTGTAGCCCAAGTGACTGGTGGTAAGATGGATGAACAAGATGAAATGAAAAAAAGACTTAGAGAAGAAAGGAAGCTGGCTGTTCTCGAACGTGGAGTCCCGATTGAGCAGTTTGAAGCAGTATTGGAATACTTAAACGCGAATAAGAAGAGTACTTCGAAAAGTAAAACAAGAGTTTAGTTGTTGTTAAGTTAAACTTCTAAATGATAGTACTTTGTGTATTATATTTAATTGATTATGCTGATAACCTTAATGTCCGCAACTTAAAAGTCCAAACTTAGGTGAAATGAAAAATCAAGTTGAGTCACGCTTTTCACGTTTAGTTACATAGGTACCCTATCAAACTGTTATCCGTAGAAAATCCAAGTTTAATGTTCAATGTTTTGTCACAAATTTGCAACGTAAACGTTTAAAATTTATAGTTGAATGTATGGTTGAATATCTTATATGTGTGTTGTTATTAAGTAGCGAAAGCTACTTATTATTCTGACCCCGTGTCGTCCGTCTGTCCGTCTGTCTGTCTGTCCGTCTTGTTGTCGTCCGCACGATATCTCTTTAACGCTTTAATCGATTTTTACGAAACTTGGCACAAAGGTGTCTCATAACATGAGCTAGCTACCTGCAAAATTTGAGGTCAAAAGGTCAACTGTGTCAAAAGTTATAACAACTTTTGTTCTTTTTTTCTTGTAGAAGGCTGGTTCACTCATTGTAAATTGTTGAACGAGAGACAATTTTTCTGTTGGCATTAGACCGTTCTATTCAATCTGAATGGTTTAACGCAGAAAAAATATTTTAAAAATCTGGCATTTGATTGTACAATCCAATCTGAATTGTTTAACGCAGAAGTAGTCAAATTTTTCTGTTGGCATTAGACTGTTTTATTCAATCTGAATAGTTTAACGCAGAAAAAAATAAAAAAATTCCTGACATTTGACTGTTCTATTCAATTTGACTTGTTTATCGCAAAACAAATACAAAATTTTTCTGGCATTTGACTGTTCCATTCGATCTGATTTGTTTAACGCAGAACAAATACAAAAATTTCCTGGCATTTGACTGTTCCATTCAATTTGACTTGTTTAGCACAGGAAATCAAATTTTTGTCTGCTCTATCTGTTCATGTTGACTTGTCACACACACGTTTTCGCTACTTCGCTACATGTAGGCATGTGCCTGCTTTATTATATGCATCTTTGGAATAAAGTATTTACTAAACCCATATAGACTGAAATATAAGTACCAAATATTTTTTAAAGAAAACCGAGTTGTTTAACCGACATGTAACAAATACCTAATTCTTTGCATTTACGTGTTTACTCAATCGTTTGGATTCGTTTACCGCAAATCACCAACAAAATTTCACATCTTGGCATTTGACTTGCTCGATGAATCCTAAATATATAATCTTAGAAGTCTTTTGGCATTTTGCAGT